>PPMU03000039.1:0-115182 GCA_003707015.3 Wickerhamomyces canadensis
TATCAATGGTGATACCTCTTTCACGTTCAGCTTTTAGCTTGTCAAGAACCCAAGCGTATTTGAAAGAACCTTTACCTAATTCAGCAGCTTCTTTTTCGAATTTTTCAATGGTACGTTTGTCAATACCACCACATTTGAAGATCAAATGACCGGTGGTGGTGGATTTACCAGAATCGACGTGACCAATAACAACGACGTTGACGTGAGCTTTTTCTTTACCCATTGTAATATTATATTATATCTCAGAAGGAATGCAAAATGATTTCCGGTGTGAGTGACAAGGAAAAGAAAAGAAAGAAGAGAGTTATAAAAGTTTTCAATTTTGAGTGGCGATAAAGGTCTCTTTTTATAAGATTTTTTTTTTTTTTTTTTTTTTTTTTTTTTTCGCTGGTAAAATTTTTCTCTTTGATCAAAAAGAAAAGAAAAGAGAAAAAAGAAAAAAGCGATGAGCAGAAGCTGGGTGGGCCCAGCAGCCGGTGGGCTGATAATTACGCAGGAAGCGGGTGGAAGGGACCTGAAATTTACGCACCGTCTATGTAGGTGGCATATTTTCTAAGATGCTCTGGAATCTTATCCCAATGACCTTGCTCTATAAGGAATCTCTTGTTGAATAACTTGGAGGCATACCTCTCAGCATTGTCAGCGACTGTTGTCACCACCGTTGAGCCTTCTGGCAAAGTTTTGGCCAATTCCGTTGCTGCGCTGATATTCAATCCACCACTGGCACCAACATGAAGGCCTTCTTCATCAATCAGCTTGTAAATGGTCACAATGACATCGGAGTCCAATCTTCTAATGGCACCATCAGCTAGTTCTAAAACATCGTTTATCTGTGCAGTCATCCCCAGCTTACCAACCCCTTCGATAAAACTTGTGCCTTCGGCTGCCCAACTTTCACCCTTTGTTGTGACATATGAGTATAAACCAGATCCCTCTCTATCTGCAACAAAAGTTTTCACACTACCATTACTCACTTCTTTCAAATATTGAGCTACACCAGAGAATGTACCACCCGTTCCAGCTGAAACAATGAATGCGTCAATCTCACCATCACTTTGTTGCCAGATCTCAGGTCCTGTGGTTTCATAATGTGCCAATCTATTACTGAAGTTATCCATCTGATTGATGTGTACACTGTTGGCCGTCTCTTTTGCATAACTAATAGCTCTATTGTTAAAGAAGTCAGGATCATCTGGTTTTACCAACGGGCATTTGACAACCTTTGCTCCTAGTTTTTCCAATAGATTGATTTTCTCAACAACAAGGGACTCAGGAACGAATAAAATGACATTAAATGGTGGATCATAAGTTTTGGCCAATAACGATAGAGCAACACCAGTATTTCCAGCTGTAGCTTCAACTAAAGTTCCACCGGGGGTTATTTTGCCTTTTGTCAGGGCATCTTTCAATAAGTATGAAGCAGCACGATCTTTGATGGATCTTCCTGGATTTTCATATTCAGCTTTAAAATACACGTTTCGACCAATCTCTTTGGAAATTGACTCAAGTTTTACCAATGAAGTTTTCCCAATTCTTTGTATGAATTCCTCAGTTGTCAGTTTTGGGTAAATGTCTGTCATTCTTGTTAGTCAAGAATGAAGATACGAGACTTCAAGAAAGAGGTACCTTCACACTTGTTTTATAGTTACTTGAGAAAACTGTGGAAAATATTGATACACAGGGCTAAGATACCCTTTTTGATATCCCAAAGCCGGAAAAAAAAATCTCACAAAAGCTTACAACTTACTACACAATTACAATAACATTGCAAAATGTCGTTGATTTCTCCAACCATTCAGTTCAATCCCACCACCAATAAGCTCATCACCATTGCTGCAGGGTAAGTGGACCATTTTCTGACAAAGTTCTGTTTCAAATACTGACGCAATTATCAAAGTTGTTTCTGGGGCGTTGAGCATGTTTATAGAAAGCAATACAGTTCCAAAGGCTTAGTTGATGCTAAAGTTGGCTTTGCAAATGGTGATAGCAAAGTTTCCAACCCAAGTTACAAAAGGGTTTGTGAAGGTGATACAAATTGTATGTATTTCACGTTCTTATTTCCCATCAGTGTTGCTTATTAACATACATCGTTTTTTAGTTGCCGAGGTCTTACAGATTAGTTATGATCCAAAACTTGTCAGTTTGAAAGAATTGTTATCATTTTTTTATAGGATTCATGATCCAACAACTATAGATCAACAAGGTGGAGATACAGGCACTCAATATCGTTCTGCAATCTTCCCACATGACAATGAAGACTTGAAGATTGCTCAACAAGTGACTGAGGAGTATCAACCTAAATGGGGAAACAAAATTGTCACAAAGATTGAACCACTCAAAATATTCTATGATGCTGAGGATTATCACCAGTTATATCTCGATAAGAATCCAAATGGTTACCATTGTCCTACTCATTTCATCAGAGATATTTGAATATAAACGTGATTTTCTTATACATTTGTAACTGAATTCCCGCAGCATATAAAGACTATAAGAAAGATGGTTTCGGTAAAGATTTGGTCTCTGGAGAGTTGTGAAATGTAGGCCCAGCATAATTTGAAACCTTGATATCTTTAGCCAACTGTTTAGATGAACCGGAATTTTGAGAGGGACCCAGCACATATGTTGTGTTTCTGGAAATCTCAGGTGATTGCTGTAGTTGGAATTGAGCGTTGGATGAAGGAATTTGTTTCTTCTTCTGCACAAGTGGTTTTTGTTGTTTTGGTTTGGATTTAGATTGTTGTTGTTGTACCTGATTCTTAGGATTCTGACTATTTTGATATGGTCTTTTGATTTTGGCTTGACTGTTCCCAAAATCTGGTTTCTGACCATTAGGTAAACTTGGTTCAGGGATTCTTATATGATCCCTCTTGGGTTTACTGAAAAATTTGGCATCTTGGCCACTGATATTGTTGGGATTGCCCATGGTGGTGTTTTGTATGGTTCTTTTTATTGAAAATGGAGGAAGAGGAGAGAGTAGATTTCTTATTGTTAAATTATCGTGTCACTTGATGAGAAGTATAGTGTGGAAGAATGAATAGTAACTGTATCTGACATCAAGTTAATTCCTGGTAGTTGTTCAGAAAGGTTGAGAGTTGTTATAAAGGGTCAAAATTCAACTCTCCCTCGTTTTTCTGAAACAAAGTGGCCAACATCCGAACACCACTTTTCAATTTATGTTTTACTTTTTGTTTCGAATCTTTCTGTTATTAGCTATTAATTCCACTGTCATCAACATGGATTACGACTTGAAGAAAGAGAACAGGAAGAAGTTCCAGGACAAGTCCAGACTGAATAGACGGCACAAAACACATCATGGCTCTCACAATAAGTCGAAAATATCGGCCGATCATTCAGTAGATGAACAAACAGAAGATGTCAGAGAGAGACAATATGACGAAACCGGTGAGCCAATTCTATACAGCGATGAAGAATTGGACGAAGTAGGAAACATAGTACCAAAGGGTTCTACAAATAGTTTTAGGTATAAAGAAGAGTTGGTAATTGAAGGGCTGGACAAGGATGAAGAAGAATATTTGAAACATATTGATTTCAAAAAACTCAGTCTTGAGAAAAACATCGACCTCGGTGGATCCAAAAAAGACATCAAAAAGTTGCATACGTCTGATCTTCTCAAATTGAACATATTGGATGGAGAAGTAGAGTCCAGCTCAGTTATATCTGACGCTCGACATGAAGCACTGAGCAACAAACCATCGCCCCTCATTCAACAACAACAACCAATCACGCGTACCGCAAACAAAGAAAACATAACTAGTAAAGCACCCCCATCTTTGAAGCACGATGAAGCATTTCTGGACGACCTTTTATAAATAGCACAAGTAGCATGACATCAGCCTTTGATATCTGTCTCATCGGTAAGCACACGATTACCCTACTCTCATTACGTAATATTTCTGGAAAAAAAATTTATATCGAGGCCATCGAGATGATTTTTTTTTTTTCTTCACTGTTTATCAAAGCTACTCATAATTTCTAGAACCATAAAGATACAAGATGGCTGTTTCCGCTTCCAAAGCCAAAAGAGACGCTAAGAAAGCTGCCACTGGTAAAAAGCCAAAGAAGGAAAAGAAAGACGAAGCTGAAGAAGCTGCTGAAGAAATTGCCAAATTGAAATTGCAACAAGATAAAGATGGTTTATCTGATCGTGTCACCACTGGTGTTTTGGATTCTTTGAAAACTTCAAGAGATGTCAAGTTATCATCTGTTTCATTATTATTTCATGGTAAAGTTCTATTACAAGACACTTCTTTAGAACTGAATTATGGACGTCGTTATGGTTTATTAGGTGAAAATGGTTGTGGTAAATCAACTTTATTGAAAGCAATTGCTGCTAGAGAATACCCAGTTCCAGAAAGTCTTGATATATACCTATTGAATGAACCAGCTGAGCCATCTGAATACAGTGCTTTGGAATATGTTGTCCGTGAAGCAGAAGCCGAACTGAAAAGATTAGAAGATCAAGTTGAACAAATCATTGTTGAAGAAGGTCCAGAATCTCCAATTTTAGAAGGACTCTATGAAAGAATTGACTCTTTAGATCCAGCCACTTTCGAATCAAGAGCTGCTGTTATCTTAATAGGTTTGGGTTTCAATTCTCAAACAATCAACAAAAAAACAAAAGATATGTCTGGTGGTTGGAAAATGCGTGTTGCTTTAGCTAAGGCTTTATTCGTCAAACCAACATTATTACTTTTGGATGACCCAACTGCACATTTGGATTTAGAGGCTTGTGTTTGGTTAGAAGAGTATTTGAAGAGATTTGATCGTACTTTAGTTCTTGTTTCTCATTCCCAAGATTTCTTGAATGGTGTTTGTACCAATATCATTGATATGAGAATGCAAAAGATCAATGCTTATGGTGGTAATTATGACTCTTATGTCAAAACAAGATCTGAATTAGAAACAAATCAAATGAAATCCTACCAAAAACAACAAGAAGAAATCGTTCATATCAAGAAATTTATCGCATCTGCTGGTACTTATGCCAATTTAGTTCGTCAAGCTAAATCCAGACAAAAAATTTTGGATAAGATGGAGGCTGATGGTTTAATTGAAAAAGTTGTCGCTGATAGAGTTTTCACTTTCAAATTCCCAGAAATCGAAAAATTACCACCTCCAGTTTTATCATTCGATGATATTTCATTTGCTTATGACGGAAATCCAGAACATAATCTATACGAACATTTAAATTTTGGTATCGATATGGATTCAAGAGTTGCTTTAGTTGGACCAAATGGTGTTGGTAAATCCACTCTATTGAAGATCATGACTGGTGAATTGCAAGCTCAATCAGGTCGTGTTTCAAGACATACTCATATCAAAGTTGGTGTGTATTCTCAACATTCTGCTGATCAATTAGATTTAACCAAAACTCCACTAGAGTTTGTTCGTGATAAATTTTCAAAGATTTCCCAAGATTTCCAATATTGGAGAGGTCAATTAGGTCGTTACGGTTTGACTGGTGAACAACAAACAGCTCAAATGGCCACTCTATCTGAAGGTCAACGTTCAAGAGTCGTTTTTGCTCTACTAGCCTTAGAATCTCCAAACATTTTACTGTTGGATGAACCTACCAATGGTTTAGATATCCCAACCATTGATTCTCTAGCGGAAGCTATCAACGATTTCAACGGTGGTGTCTGTGTTGTCAGTCATGATTTCCGTTTGTTGGATAAGATTGCCAAAGATATCTTTGTTGTTGAAAACAAGACTGCTACTAGATGGAACGGTTCAATTTCAGACTATAAAAACAAATTGGCTAAAAACGTTGTTTTATAAGTCTAGCATAATTTATTTGAAGGATGTGTTATCGTTTGTTTGTTTTGTTATGGGTTTATACAGTTATACACACTCATATTTGTCTAGTGCGTTGTTCGGAAATAGCTATAATTAATTATCTCCGAGGCAGTATAAGCGATGTAATTTTGTTTCCCGATCTGGAAGAAAGTAAACATCAGCATATACAGAAAAAAAAGCGTAGCAGGTAATTGAAATTTGTCACCAACTCATGAAAGCTTGACAGAATATCCAGATTGAATCTGATAAGTACAAAGGTGCGAGGCTAATGTCGTACAGGACTCATAAAAAAAGACCAACATCCATCGGTAATGACCTGATGGTTGATGCTTTGAACCAGAAAACCTATGTTGCTGCTGATGGTCAAGTATTACAATCATCCCTGGTGAAAGAGGGTTCTCCGAGAAAGAGACAGCTTACCGGCTCCACGTCTCAGGTCAGGTTCTCATTGCCTGCATCTCCCAGTGATGACGAACTCTCATTCTCCTTCAATGACGAAGTTGTAGATGCTGACGATAGTTTTGATGAGAAATCTATTTTCAATCTCTCAACAAAAGAGGTCATGAGTCCTACAAAAGCCACCAAGAGACAGAGTTGCATTAGAAACTCTATAATAGAACTTGTTCAGTCAAGCCCAGACAGGAAGAAGCTATATATCAGGCCCAATACCAACCTCAATTTCACAGACCTCCCAATACCAGTTGAAATAATGATTCCACCATCTCTCTCTCCAGAAAACAAAGCAAAATCAAGACCATCATCCCTTATATTCAATGGGGTCTCATACGAACCTTTTATAAACGTTGCACTACCCACGCCTACATCAGAAGTCATCATTCCAGATGTTAACACAAATATCTTGTTCTCATCTCCTTCAAAAAATCCTATTACAGACAACGAGGACGTTATAAGGAATCCAAGTGATGCTGCCAAAAAGCAAGACAACCAACTAAACAGAACATTCTCGTTTCCACCACGAACTCAATCGAAAGAGCTTCCGCCACTTCCAACCAAACGTCATATTCCAACTCACCAACGATCTCATACTTCATTGTCTGGCTTACAAATATATTCTCCAGATGGGCAGATTCAATCAATAGAGACACATAGTCCATTCAAAAAGTTTGGGTCGGAGACGCCGAAAGAGATGATAGTAGAAACGGAACAAGATGCTGAATCGGTATATTCGATGCTATCGGATGAAGGAAATGATACAAGCCAGCTGTTAGAACTCAGAAACTCCATAATATCACACTCTAATGTAATGAATCTTGAATCAGCGGACTCTATTGTCTCAGAAGATGATGGTATAAATCATACCACTGATGATCAGATTCTTCAGCTGACTGATTTGGGAAATGTTATTTTGGCCTCTGCAGAATCAGACGCTTTGGTTGACGCAAACACACATTCTACAATTGTCGAGGATTTCAATGTTTCTCCATTAGGTTCACAGCTGAACCCACCAATGGCATCGGCTTCTGATCAAACTGAGGCTGAACAGTACCGCTTTTATGCCAGGGAATTCCGGAATAACGCAAAAGAATCCCCTCTAATCAGTCAATCCAGTCACGAGTCAGAGATAAGTGAACCATTTAGTACAGTATCAAGTGCCCTTACTGCTGCTTCATCTGTGTCGTCCCCCTTGGAAAGTAATGTCATCGATTTAACAGATGAGAGGTATGACTTGGCAACGAATAAGACCAACAATCATGACAAATATAGGAGCATTATTGAGCAAATGAACGATGATAGTTTGCATGAGGTTATAATACTGGATGAAGAGGAATCTACCAATCACAGGACATCCAAGAGAAATGCATCAGGATTCTCTTTTGAGACTATTGCCTCTGAGGTTCAGTTGAATCATGTTGAAGGAAGAAAAATTGTCAATGAGAACCAAAGAAGAACCTATACTGCGAATAATAAATCAATTGTGGAGCTTTGTGATGAAACAATCCAACATACCAGAGATGTCATGGATCACTTGAAGAGGCAAAAAACACTTTTAATGAACCAGCAGATAGAGCTTTTGAAACAGAAGAAGCAACAAGAGCTGAATCTTATAAAAATCAAGAGCCAACAGAATAACCTCAAAACGTCCAAAGGTCAAAGTGAGAACTATTTTGACTATGCCAATGGTGACAGTTACAATTTCCAGACTTTTATGGGTACGAGCCTTTGATAATACGCTAATGAACACTTTAAAATGACTCTATAATAATTGTTTATGTAGGATGCTATGGTGAACCATCGAAAGAGCCCTCTGATATTGGAGAGAGGTCAACATTTTTTGAGACAAAGCTTGGATTGGGTGTGGTGAACGATGAATTTGGTGTGAGATACCCAAACTTTTGTTCAATGTTATCTATTCGCTGATTTTCAGATGAATGATTGAAAAGTGTCACTGTTTTGGAGCTGGTTATAATCTTATTGTTCAGAGGGGTCGAATCGACCAAGACATTTTTCGTTCTCTTAAGACTGCTATTCAGTGATCTTGCTTTTGATAGAGGAGCAGCAGATGGCTCAAAATCGAAATGCTCAGGAATAACATTAACCTCATCGAGCACTGCTTCATACATGTCATCAACAGGATCATCGTCTCTTGAAAAATTCCCCATCTCTGATGCTGGATCTACCTCATCTGATAGCCAGGAGTATCTTTTCTCACTGAACTCTCTATCAAGCTTATGTGGAATCTGGTGATATTTTAATGATTTTGATGGGCCAACTTGGTTCAAAAAAGTTGATTCTTGAGGTGTTGAGCTTGTATTTCTTTCAATCTGTGTAGCGGTATGACTTTCTGACTCAGGAGCAGATGTAAAATCATCACCAAAATAGTTTCGGTTGAAAAGCTCTTCATCATCGTTAAAATCATCATTCTCGTCAAAATAATTCATATCCTCATCAAAATTATCATCAACAAGATCATTGACGTAAAAACCTTGTTGATACTGTTGATTCATGGCCGGTGAAACATTCTGCTCACTAGCGGATTTGTAGTATCTAATAGAGGAGTTTCTTCCAGTGATATTGTTCTGCTCAAACGAGAACTCGCTTCCTTCTGAATCAGACTCTTCTTCGTCCTCCCCTTCTTTATTGTCTTCTGAGAATGCCCTTTTTCCATCAGCTTCTGCCAATTGAAGCAATACATCAGTGGTGACTATTTGAGCTCTTCTATGAATGTTCTTCTTTTGAGCTTCTGTTACTTCATTTTCTTGGGCTGGGATTTCAAGCACAGTATTGATTGGAAGCTGTAAGAAACTTGGCTCTTCCAAAGACTTCGATATTGATTCAGGTACCGGTGCTAGATTAATCTCACTAGCGGATGACAACGATTGCACAGATGATTGGATTGAATTAAGGCTCGCTCTGTTATTGAGAGAGCTCGGTAGACTTCTCCTGGAAGAACCCCACTCATGTGTTCTGGTACCGATGATAGAGGGTGGTGGTGATTTCTTGGGATCAGACACTGGGGACAGCCCGTTTTGGTAGTTCAAAAGATTTGGTGATGTGTTTTTAGATCTTTGGAACAGTCGCTGAAGTTTCTTCCCTTTATTCACAGTGGGAGAAGAAGATGCAGATTTTTTGGGAGAGTTTATAATGGATGTTGAAGAGGATGGTGGAAGGATTGAATTTAAATCATCTGTTACAGTATGAGGTTCATAATCAAAATCACTGGGAAGAAGCCCTTCCACGTTATGGCTTGACGACTCCCGCTTGTGGGACTTGATGAACGACCTCATCTCCGTACTCTCAGCGAAGATTCTCTATCAATAAAGAGTGGATTTCAGTGAAGTTCAACTTTTCGGAAGGAACCCCAGCTTATGTCATCGTGTTTTTATTCTTTCTTAATTGATCTCATCGAATTTACATCGACAAAGCGAGACCTTGGTTCAAGTGCGAAGATGTCACATGATTATCAGAAGGTACCCGACACGTATCCACTGGCCCATAATGAGACTCTTGTGGCTGGAATCACAGTTTATGGTCATTACAACGAGCAGAGGCCGAACCCATTCGACGTCCTCGTGGACCAATCTCGAACTTCTTCACTGAAAGTCCTCTATTTGCTACATGGAAGACAACAGAGTGCCAAACACACAAGACTTCTCGCAAATGCCCTCTTGACTCTGTACTATGCAAACCCAGACGTTGTCACAGACCCGTTGATCATATTCACATTTGATCAAAGAAATCATGGCTTGAGGACCATTGACGGTACGAGAAATCTCAATTGGGAAGAGGGCAATCTATATCATGGTACGGACATGCTTTCGATCATCGACGGTACTGTGTCTGATCTGAAAAACATCATTGACTACTTACCTGCGTATATTCCACAGTTGACTCATTTCAAAAGATTGCAGATAGTTTCTGGTGTTTCAATGGGAGGGCATATCACTATCAGAAGTGTTGTGCAACATCCTGGTTTATTTGATGCAGCAATCCCAATTGTCGGAAGCTTTGACTTGAGCTCACTCCTGCTCAATAGATTACATCCATTCAATAGAGGTCAGTTATTTGAGCGATCATATGATCAGATACGAGGTGCATTGGATAACGAATTAAAATTTCCTCAGGCTTTGTTTGACAAGGTTTCCAAAGATGATAGACAGATTGTTCAAGAGTATGATTACAAGGTCTTGAAAACACTGGCAATATTTGGTGAACTTGACGATGTGGTTGTTCTAGACTATTCAAAGTCATTTCTAAAGGGCTTAGGGGTCACACCTACAACATCGGCTCACCTTGATTTCAAGTCGCATTTCCAGGCAATCAAATATGATGCAAAGCATCAAGTGACAGATCAAATGGTTAGTGATATAACTATATGGTTAATCAACCTCGATTAATATACATGTGTACCATACGTAATCACCTGCTACTAGATTACTACCCACGATCAATTCTTGCTGTGTCAAGTTTTGTTATCTCTGTTCTATTACCTCAAGTTGCATCTCTGACATACTTAAGGACCAGAGATTCTTCTATCTTCTCTACTAATTCTCATTCATGAATACAGGCTTTGATACACTATTTAGTAGACTGTAATCATTACCACGGATTTCCAATGTATCAGTCAATATAATATTTGTCTAACAAAAACCATACCAAATATATTTAGAAGCAAATATCCCCAATTAATTCTTTATTTCTTTAATGATACACGTCGATTTTCCGAGTTCATGCACTCAAAATATTACGTATATCTCATTTAGCAGTATTATAAGATATTGAAGCATCAGCGTGGCAGAGGGATTTCAGCTATAATATTTATATTGGCTTTCTATTTAAAAGTTACTCAGCTAATTTCTTTTTACTAATTTATTAATATTTAATTTTTCATTCAAATGGTTGATCTATAAGATTGAATATAGAAAGCATGCTTTTTTTCACAAGTCACATTGGCCTTAAACGTCTAGATCAGATAGATCACAATATAGCTGGCTTCCTGAATATATATCAGTATTCAATGAGCCAAATAACAGTACCAAGAAAGTGCAATATAAACAAGCACATATTATAAAGCATCAAGAGTACAATAGTCAGGTTTTACGGTGGAGCTGCAATCACGAATGATGCTGCTGTCATCTCTGAGCTCTATTGTATCATACCACTGACTGACTTTTCCAACTGCAAAAACTTCAACCCCCCAAATCGTACTCGTTTGTACCGAACCTGCAGCACAGTAGAACTTAGTGTTAGACATCGGACTGTTGACGCACTCAACCCAGTCTTTGTAAAGCTTTAAAGAACTGTGTAAGGACAATCCCAAGATCAAAATAAGGGACTCTGTTCTCTTGATAGGGAAAAGATTATTTGGATTGCCAATTGTTCTCATCAGCTCCTGATAAACGAGTTCTGGATTACCGAGACTCAAGTACGCAATGTAGGAAGCTGCTACTATAAAAGTATGGATTATAATTCTCAGGAGCACCATTTTGAATATAGTTATAGTAGGGCAAGGGTGTATAGTAGAGCTGACGCTAATTTCGAGCTAAGGTTTTAAATGGACACTTTGAAAAAGACAGGTTTTAGGCCGGGAATTTGTTCTTATCCCAGCAGGGTTTCCTAGAAAATTAGAGATGTACTATGGAAGCGATAGTAGATTGAAATGTGCTGCAAAGGTTTATGACGATAACGAAAACATTTCGGTTGATACAGGCTTTGGCTACACTATTTGGTAGACTGCAATCATTGCCACTCAACAATGTTAGAACCATAAATAAGTGTCTAAAAACTCAACTGTTCCAATGTTCTGGTCAGTTTCGCAGCTCCATCTGTTGATGTATCATTATCCAGCGTTATCTTGGCCCTGCTGATTTCCAGTCCCTCTAGCAATGTGCAAGCTTTGCATATCCTATTACTCGAAAGATAACCACATCTTTCACATCTATTTCCATCAGCAAATCCTGCTCTATTCAGCGATACCGAACCGTCAGCCCTAACTTCAATCTCCTCATTGCCACTTGACTTGTTGTTTTGTTTTCTAAATTGTTGTTTGAGTCTCTTTTCTCTTAAAACAAACATTTCACCAGAATGAATGATATCAATTATACAACTGGGTCTTATAGCCTCCAAGTTTTTCATCAATTCTCTAGCCGTACCCCTAAAAGCTTCTGGTGCATAAGTACATTCCGTTGAGAAATAATCCAGCTTCTTGTAGTGGGCATACAGAACGATCTCCTTTTGATATGAATATTTAAATGGCTTGGATCTTTTTATTGGTGATCCAGAACTTGACGTCATTATCGCAGTTGACTTCTCCAATCTTGCAACATCCCCTCTCAAAAGATTCATCAGCACAGTTTCAGCCATGTCATCTGCATTGTGACCTGTAACAACATGATTGATTTCAAGTTTGGCAGCACCTCTATCAAGCGCTTGTCTTCTAAAAACACCACAATATGTACAACTGTTCCTGATACCCGCGCAGCTGACAATTTCATCCATTGTCCAGTTGTAAAGGTCTCTATAAGAGACAATCTCCAAAGGCAAATCATATTGCTGCTGGTTCCTCTTCACCGTTGCCAAAGAATCATCTCTATAACCAATGATTCCCTCGTCTATACTTAGAAGGACAATCTGAATCCCGTAGTTGTAGCGTTCGTTCAAAAGCTTCATGACGTATGCTAACACGGTGGAGTCCTTCCCACCAGAGGCACCCACAGCGACCCTTTCTCCTGGATAGAAAAGATTGTTATTGACAATGGTGTTGTGTATCTCAGTCTCAAAAACATCGTAGAAACAGAGCTTGCAGATCTTCTGGAGGTTCTTCGGTCTCTTGATCATTGCCTTTCTACAATGGCACAGTTCGCATAGCTGGGAAAGCTTTGGGCGGGTGGTCTTTGGCTGGTCCGACATTCTTTGATCAGATAAGCTGCTGCTGTTGCCTGAAGAGAAGAGCTCATCGGCCATGTCAAATTTTTTTTGCTTTTTGAAGCCGCGTTTTGAGCCCCTGCGCTATGCTTACGTAACAAGAATACCAGTATTCACGAAGAGTTTGAGGTATGAGCGATTGAGTGCAGCAGGCGACTCCCTGAATTAAGAGAAGCAGTGCTGCCATCCACAAACTGCTACAGAAACACGAAAACATCTCCCCAATTAGCGCAAAAGGCTGCTTTCCTATTAACTGTGCCTCGATTTACGCCTACCCTAGCGCCTATAATGATCCCAGACTCATATTTACACGCGTTAAGGATTTTTTTCACCAAAATTTTTGGAAGAAAAAAAAAGTGAAAAGTCGAATATAGTGAAAACACAACCCACAACCACCTAAAAGACCCAATTAAGTCGTTAAGCCATGTCTCGTTTCTTTCAAGGTGGTGTCTCAGACTCAGACTACTCCTCTTCTGAGGAAGAATTGCTAAGTTCCTCTGATGAAGAAGAAGAATTAAACTCCTCCAGTGGAGAAGACCAAGAAGATGATCTCAGTGAGGATTCAGAATTCGCAAATGACGACAGTGATGATTTCGATAGTGACTCTGATGACGATAGAGCTAAAGGCCCTTCTTACTTCTTGAAAAGATCTGGAGGCAGAGATCAAAGTGACGACGAGTCTAGTGATGATGACGATAAGAAAGTTGTTAAGAGTGCCAAAGAAAAATTGTTGGACGAGATTGAGGATTCCATTGCCGTTATTGATAACTCCCAAGTGTTGAACGATTGGGTTGTCGTTCTCTCAGAATTCGATAAGTTAAACCGTCTTTTGATCAAAGCCGGTCAACAGAATATTGGAATCCCAACCCTTTACATCAAATCATTGTCTGGTTTGGAAGATACCATAAACAAAGTCTCATCTGAAGAAAAGGATTCCAAGAAGAAACTAAATGCTACAGTTGCTAAAGCCTTCAACACCGTTAGACAAAGAGTCAAGAAGACTGTTCGTGAACATTCCAAGTTGATTGAAGCTTATAGAGCCAGTCCAGATACATTTGATAAAGATCAAGCAAACAACTCGTCAAAATCTTCCACCCCAGTTCCAGCTGCTGCTATCTCAACTTCAGCCGGCAAAAGATCCGTTAATAGTACTTCTATCTTCCAAACCTTGCGTTCTATTTCTGAATCAAGAGGGAAGAAGAACTTTGACATTTCCGAACAAATCAAATCTCTTGAAGGTTTACTTGAATTGGCCACCACTCCTTATGAATACATTGTGATCTATTTAATCTTGATTCCTTTGAGATTTGACACTGCTTCAAACTCTTCTCTTTGGTCCGCTGAACAATGGAATCTCACTGCTACGGATATCAACAACCTATTCAAGATTTTGGAAGATAACAGTTCTGTGTACCGTGTGTTGGAAAGTGCAGAAGCTTCAGATGATATTGAGATTGAACCAACTCCAAATGCCGATGGTGTGCGTGAGATTTTGGGGTCAGTTGTCTCATTTGTTGAAAGGCTAGATGACGAATTCACCCGCTCGCTACAAGTCATTGATCCATATACAACTGAATATGTCGATCGTTTGAAAGAAGAACAAATCATCTATGATACTATCATTCGTGCTCAATTATACTCTGAAAGAGTTGTACCACAATCAGATGCTACTACAGCATCTGGTGATCAAATCGCAAGAATTGTGTCAAGAAGAATTGAACATATATATTTCAAGCCAAGAGCCTTGATAATGATTGCTGAAGCTACATCCTCAAAAAATCTAAGTTTCATCAACCAAGAGTCTTACATCATTTCTTACACTGACTCCGAAGACTATACCGATAGATTATTGGACTCATTGGCCTCAGTTCTTTACAAACAAGCAAATGCTGTCTACCGTAAGCGTGCAATCCTTTCACATATTTATTATTATGCTTTCAACAACAAATACTACAAAGCAAGAGATATGTTCTTGATGTCACATTTACAATCAACTATCCACACATCAGAACCAGGTTTACAGATTTTATTTAACCGTGCATTGGTTCAGCTCGGGTTGTGTGCTTTTAGAAATGGTTTAATCCATGATGCTCATCAAGCTCTACAAGAAATTGCGACTTCTCAACGCCACAAAGAGTTATTGGGTCAAGTTGGTCAAAGATACAACAATCAAGCCACTGTTGTTGACAAACAACGTCTACTACCATTCCACACTCATATAAACCTGGAACTTTTGGAAAGTGTCTTCTTGACATGTTCATTATTAATCGAAATCCCACAATATGCTCAACTGGGTACCTCAGTTGATGCTAAGAAAAGATTGCAAAACAAATCCTTCCGTCGTACTCTTGAGTTCCACGAAAGACAAACATTTCAAGGCCCT
The DNA here is from genome assembly GCA_003707015.3 of Wickerhamomyces canadensis. Taxonomy (NCBI): domain Eukaryota; kingdom Fungi; phylum Ascomycota; class Saccharomycetes; order Phaffomycetales; family Wickerhamomycetaceae; genus Wickerhamomyces; species Wickerhamomyces canadensis. The sequence goes on from PPMU03000039.1 coordinate 15,587, forward strand.
CCAGAAAACACCAGAGACTATATCATGCATGCTGCTAAAGCGCTCCAAGCTGGTAACTGGAAAAAGTCTGTTGAACTACTAAATTCAATCAAAATTTGGAACTTATTCCCTGAATCTGATAAATTGAAAGAGTCCATCAAAGAAAAGATACAAGTTGAAGGTCTGAGAACTTATTTGTTCCAATTCAAATCATTCTACTCCAAACTCTCAATTTCAAAATTATCTCAAACTTTCGAATTGGAAGAAGCTAAAGTTTCAGCTGTTGTCTCAAAGATGATTTTCAACGAAGAAATCGCTGCTGGTTTGGATCAGGTTTCTAACTCTATCATATTTGTCAAAGGTGTTGAGCTCACAAAACTTCAAGATTTGGCGTTGACCTTGGCTGATAGAGCTTCATCATTGTCAGAGCGTAATGAACGTCTTGCTGGTTCCCAACAGCAACAACAGCAGGGCCATGAAAAGCATTCATATCATTCAGGAAACAACCAAAACCAGAACCGTCATCACAATAACAACCGTAACTCCAATTTCAAATTTGCACCTGTTACAGGTGCTCTTTCAAGTGCCCCAGGAACCATTTCTGGTGCCCTAAATGGTATGGACAAAAGAAAAAGAAGAACTACTCGTGCCTAGATTTTAATCTATATCAATTAAATGAAACAGTTGTACATTAATTGCTTCGTAGTTGATTATGCAAAATAACTGCGCCATAAGACACCTTCTAAGTCTTCAAGCTGGTCTTCACTAAATGAATCCCGATCAACATGCCACGTATCAGCTCTCAGCTTCTTGAAGTTACTCAAAATATCCTTTGCTGATTTTCCAACAACTCCTGGAATGGACGCTGCTCTAGCTAATGTGCTTATTTGATCAGACATCCATGGTGGAGGAGGGGATGCATAAGGGAAAGCACCCACTAAAGCACCAATTCCAACTGTGCTTCCATGTAACTTTGTCATTTTCTTATTAGAGATTTCCTTTCTTGAATTGAACTTGGAAATGATTTGACTGTATTTTTGAATCAACTCATCAATCATTACAACCCCAGGGGAGTTGTGGATAATTCCAGAAAATACTTTTGCTGCAGCGTTTCTAATTTCTATGGATTGATGAAACAATAAAGCATCCATGTGCTTGATTATCTGCTCTCTCTGAGCTGAACTCAGTAGCAAGAATGACCTTGAGTAAAAAGTTTCAACAAAGGATAGTTGCAGTTGAACCTGATGAATTGATGAATAAGACTCAGTACAAATGGCCAGCATATCACCAATATTCTCAGGTCTGAAAGAAGAGTCACCAAGTTTACCAAAAAGAAGATCGGGTTTTAGACCTCCTAGAATGCAGAGCTCCCTGTTGGATACCAGGTTCATCAAGAAAGGAGAAATGTGTTCTCGATAAAGAGGAACAAGCAGGGACGTCAATCTCCCATGCAAACAGAGTTCCAGCCACTTGGACAGTGTATATGTCATATAGAAGTACTCGGTCTTCAACTGATCTTGGGGTGCCAGTGAACTGATCTCTACTCTAAGGTCCTCTGTGTGTCTGAACAAACCTGTCAAGAATTGATGAAAATCGTCCGGGAAAGTGATCCCAGAGGCCCCTAGATCACCTTGATTTTGTGCAAGTAAAAATTCGGAAGAACTATCGAATCCCTCTCTTTGAAACACAGAGCATAGAGTGCACAATAATACACCCATATTATCACGCACTGAAGTATATGGATGTGCAAAAGACATCTGTTTGAGAATTCTATTGTAATCAGTTATTCTAGCACCCATAGTGCCTACCAGAGCAGCCAAAAATCCAAGACGAGCAGCCTGTAGAAATGCCATATTGGAATCAACATCAAGAAACGACTCCAAATCCAGCACCTTTTCGGTTAGTATTGGAACTCGTCTGATATCTATCTTGTTTGGTACTATGTAGAACATAACAGTCCACACTGGGTAAGACTCAGGGGTGATATCAATACTCAGAACCTGGTCTAAAAACTTGTTCAAGAACTCATCTCTTGTTATGATGTCAGCTTCAGTTGTGTTCTTAGTAGAGCATAGTAAACCACTTATAATCTCAGAGCTTGTGATAATAGAAGCCTTGTCATCTTTGTCATAATGGTCGGATATAAGCTGTAGAAAATCCTTGTATGAGATTCCAGATAGACCAAGGCCGATCAACTGAGAAATTGTTTCGATCAGTGACACGTCTATAGCCTGGAAAACACCCTTGGACTCATTCTCCTGAGCAATCGTCTTCAAAGTCTTGTCAAGCCATTCGATTGATATGAGCTTTCCAATGGATGAAAGTATATTCATGTCAGACGACGACAACGGTGGAACGTTTCTACCACTCTTCAGAGCATGAAGCTCTGTTCCCCAAAATAAACCTCCACTGGACCACGGTGAGTCCATGAAAAACTCGGGATTCTGATAATTACTCAATTCCTTGCTCAACACTTTGGAGAATCTGCTTGATGTGTCAATAACAGTAATCTCATCACGCAAGTAGGTAGGATTGAAATTATTGACAAGGCTATGATGGTATGAAGCAAATGATGTGATCTTTTCAACCAATCTCGTGACGGACTTGATACATAATCTGACTAAGGATGGATGATGTGTAGTTGCTCTTTTGACTAACAGCTCAATCACTTGTGTGTTCGTAGGAAGTTCATGATAACATTGAAGGTCCACCAGAAAAGTAAGATATAGTAATGATGTTTTCCAATGTGTGCTTGCTGTCTCTTTCTCAATAAGCAGTTCTTGTAGCTCAATCAACCGCTGATAGTATTGTGCTCTTTTCAAATACTTCGCAGCCTTAACAGTAGATATCTCCAGATCGATGTTCTTATCAGGAGGTCTCAAGGAGTTGTCTATTTCTATTTCATTGAATAACGCAACGGCAGAAGGGACTTGGACAGATTTTGAGAATTGATGCAGGCACAGCTGGGCTAGATGGCCAATCTCCTGGTCTTTCAGATTCAGGCACTTGGTGAGTATATCAATTATCCTTGAAATGTTCTTGTAATCATGAGATATCTTGTGTGAAACCTTCTTCAGTCTGAAGGTACGAAGACCTGCCTCTACCCTTTTCAAATCTTTCTGCTCAATCATGAGCTCGAGTGAATCCAGGACAATCCCAATAACATAACTATATGATCCAATCAACTTTTTCATAGTCTCGATCATCACGATTTGAGCTTGCTGATATATTGCAGAGTATGTTGAAAATGACAAATTGACAATATCTTTGAGAAGAAGTTTGTCCAATTTTGTTTGAAGTCTATTCGTTGAGTGTAAGATGATTCTTTGTCTATGAAATTTTTCAATTCTGGCACCAAGGGCAACTCTCGTAAAAGGTTTTTCATAATTACCAACCGACTGTACCTTCTTCATAAATGTGTAATCAATAAACAGCTGGTCATCAAAGTCGAAAGACGACTCTTTCCCAACATCACAGAAGTACGTTCTCAGAGTCAATAAAAGACCTTGGACAAGTTTGATATTGTTCTCTTCTTTATCTTTGAGTTGAACAGCTAGCTTGTGTAAGGATTGCCCAATAAGTGATCTCAGAGAGTGGATATGATTGTAGTTTGAAGATAATCTTTTCATGGCTGAAGTTGAACCAAAGAAATAATTGCAGTTATATATCTTTGACTCTCTAAGGGCAATCTTCGGGTTCATCACTGACATCAGGTCGCTTTCATGGGGGACACTTGGGGTTATTACCCTGGAGTTTAACTCCTGGTCTACGCTAGCAGCATCAGAGCGACTCTCTTCTAGGGCAATCTGACTTCCTTGAGTAAGAGAAACAGCACTATTTTCACTATCGGATTCCTTCATCGGTGTGGACATCATGACATCGTTATCTTTTTTTGTGATCTCCTCAATGTCTATGTTCAATTCACTATCTTCACTTCTTGAATCTTTCAACGATTTTAAGATCAATAATTTCTTCTGCAGTGGAGTTTTGTGGAACCCTTCATCAATGTCCTCTTGGTGAAACTCAGGATCAAATAAAATGCTCAATCCGGAGAGTGAATTCCGCAGATAATATAGATTCTTGATGATTTCATCAGATGTTTTGATGTCCGAGCTTCCTATGTTAACGGAAAGATGATCAATCTTAGACAAAGTCTCTATAACTATTGTTTCAAAAACCTCAGTGGCAAAACTTACCTCAATATGAGATGGAATGTACCAGTCAAACTGAAGATTCTCCTCATCAAATCGAGATTGGTCGAACTGATTCAAACCCCATCTAGCGTCAATGTCATCAGGGGAGGGTTCATTTTGGAACAGATGATTGTTTTTCAGCTTGATGTTAGTCAAATTCTTTAGCGTTTTATGAATAACATAAGTAATTGATCCCTGAACGGATGGATTCACGACTTCCCGGTACAGAAACCCCATCAATTTCAAGAAGGCATCTTTGAATTCTAACACTTCACCTAGTGATACTGAAAGAATTTCACTTAGCACGGTAAGATATAGAACCAGCATCTTATCACCTCCAAGAATATTGTTGGTGTTATTTCTCGTTCTACCAGCACCTTTCTCAACTTCAGCTTCAATGAGTACACTAAGCCTCTTGAAAATCGATTTGGCTCTTGAGGGATCTCTTTTGATAACAGAAGCAACTAGATTCGCCAGAAGAGCCTCGCTTTCACCATCATTATTCAACTCATCATTGAATAGGCACTCCTCCACAAGCTTTGCATAATATTCAAACAAATCATCGGAGAGCGACTGCGAGAATATTAAAGCTGTCTGGCTAAACTTGAACAAGAGTTTGTCATTCAGATCAGCACTTAATAATGTAACATAACTATCGACCAGATTCTTGACAATAACTTCAAAGTATTTCGTGGATGCAATGAACGCTGATTTCAGCTCTACCTCATCATACGGGAAACTCTCATCCGGGTGTTCCTTTATGAAGAATAAGTGCTCGTTAATGAAGTTGATGGTGTTTGACTCAAAGGAGATAAAGTCATCCTCATTAGAAAGATCCTTCACCTGAATCAATGAAAAGACTGTAACAATTGCATTGAACACACTATTTGTAAGGTTCATATCATTCGGCCCAATTTTTTTGATCAGAAGTGAGACAATGTTGGAAATGTGAACCCTATAAAGATGGTCTCTAATCATGAATCTTGAGATCTCAGTAAACTGCTTTAAAGCGACTATGATGCGGTGGTTCGAATTAATGAATTGATCTGTCAAAGAGTCGTATAGGTCAACCAAGACCCGATTGATGAGAGAGTCCTTAGCTGTAGATGGCATGTCACATATATATCCTAGTGAAGCGATATAATAGTTTGAGGCACTCTCATTTTTAGATTGAGCACCTGTTATAACGATCTCTTTGAACCCTTCGAATACAGAACTGTTCATTGATTCTGTCAACTTCAGCTTTTCAGGAAGCTGACATTTCTTCTTTTGTTCCCACACATATCTTTCATGATACCTATCAAGGAACCTTTGTATGAATTTTGCAATCAAAGGGGTCCATGATCCAGAATTTGAGGGATGTACAAAGGTTTCCAGTGATTTCAAAAGGGTATTCAGTCTTTCTAAGAACAGTTCAAAAGATTGCGGGGTGATTGAGTATACCAGAATTTGCGAGACTCCTTGAAAACTATTGAGCTTTTGATCAATCCTCAGGTTTTCTTGAATTTTATTAATAATGTAATCAAACTGAAGTTCAGTAAATACACCATGACTCTTCAAAACATTATGTGGAAGAATTTCACCTCTGTAAATCAATGAGTAAACACCATATGATATTCTCCCCAACAAACTGATGATTCTCATGTCCATAGCCTTGCCATCAGAATTATTTGACCAGATATGAAATAAGGAAGGGATATAGTCAAGGACAGAAATTACATCCGTGACATGAATGGGCAACATATGTGATAGAATATCCAAACTGAGAGATGCTGTCTGTGGAGTGTATCTACTCAAGGTCCAATCATAAATCTCCCTCATGGCAGTGACTTCAAAAAAGTTATTGGCCCATATAGCCAAGTGCATAAAATCCCCTAAGAGATTTTTATCTGCACGATTTGAACTAGCCTCATATATATTGTAACGAGGATCTGGATCTGGATAGAACTGGCTCAAGAAATTGAGGAGATCTTTGTGGTTCAAAACAAGAAGTTTCTGCTCAACTAACAAGGTTGTAAAGCCACCAGTCAGTTTAACAAACATGTTTATGAATAGTGATGTTTGAATAGACTGACCAGTACATAAGGAAAGATGATAGTAAGTTTTAGCTAATGATGCCCTTAGCTTCAATGGCAAGTCAAACTTCATTTTCAGACAAGTTTTCAGTTCATTTGTCCAGTGGTTGACACTGATGACTGTTGCCGATCTAGGCATGACTTTACCAATAACTCCTGAAGATTTGACCTCATCATCTTCCTCATCACCCATATCCTCATCTTCCAGATTCTCAACATCAAAAGATAAATCAGCATTGAAGAAGTCCGTATCTAGAGTCAATTCAATATCATGCCTGACATCAGCCAAGTCTTTTGTAGATATTGAGACTAGCCCTTCTAAATCCATCGATTTTATAGCAATATAAAGGTGAACTAGAACATGACAGAGATATTTTGCCTGATCTTTATGTGTCTCGGTCTCATAGGGTAAAAGTCTCCCCAAATTCAACCTCCTTTTTTCCTCTCTGGAAAACCACTTAGATTTCTTATCCAACGCATTTTTCAAATACTGATCATAATCGTTAGGGTAATCGAGATTATATCTTTTCAATCTCTGAAGCAACAACTCTTCATCTTCATTTTTCGGTTTGATACCATTTTTGAAACCCAGAGGGTCTGGTGTTCTTGAGCATGCTGCAAGTTTCTCACTGCCACTTGATGCATTAAGGTCTGTGGTTGAGCAGGATCTTGCCAGTCTGCTACTGGAAACATCTACGCCACCACCATTACCACCATAATTTGATGTGAGAGATGAAAGCAGCTTGTTCCGCAATGGGGTGGGAGCATTGATGTCTGGTCTCGTGAACATTTTGGAGCTACTTCCGCGTGTCAGTGTGTAGAGTATTAGTGTCTATTCTGATATCCCAATCCCATATAATTGAGTCTTTCAACACCGCTTTTGGGAAGCAAACTGAAGCCAGACGTTTTGCCTTCGACAAGCTAACAGAGACTCAAAATTGGTAAGATCACACAAACTGGTTGGGCCAGCATCACTTTCAAATAATAATATTAATATTCGCGATCCAGACCCGCGAATTATCGAACCACGTGACCTCTTACTTGTTTTTTCTGTTGGGAATCGAATCCTTCCATAGAAAGAATGAGAGCTTCTTCGGAGTGAAGAGTCGCCTGAAAGGAGCAGTCAACCCACTGGAGAAGCCGTTATGGGAATTGTCAAGACAGTTGCTTTCTACTCAAAAGTGCTGCTAGCTGCCACCGTCCTTAGTGGATGTGCTGTTTACGGTGTACTGGCCTCAGTGGTCCTATCGCTAATCGGGAAACGCCATTTGGCTCAATGGAGTACTGCCAGAGTGTTCTACTTTACGTTCAGTAACATCCTTGGAATCAGAATCAAGCTGATCAATGGTGAACGTCTGGAGAACCTTCCTGCCATCATCGTCGGTAATCACCAATCTGCTTTAGATATTCTGATCCTTGGAAAGATTTTCCCAAAGGGATGCACAGTCACTTCCAAAAAATCTCTGAAATGGGTCCCATTCTTAGGTTGGTTCATGAGTTTGAGTGGCACTTTCTTTTTGGATCGCTCAAATAGGGAAAGATCTGTCAGAACTTTGAATAAATCGTTGAGCATTTTAAAAGAGAAGAAAAGAGCTTTATTCTTATTCCCAGAAGGCACTAGATCACATGCCACAACTCCAACCCTGTTGTCGTTTAAGAAAGGTGCCTTCCATCTAGCTCAACAAGCTGAGATACCTATCATTCCTATTGTTGTTTCCAACACCTCTACACTGTTGAATGCGAAAACCAAAACTTTTGAATCTGGTGAGATTGTCGTGACCGTCTTGGAACCAATATCTACTGAAGGTCTGAAACCAGAAGATGTTGGTGCATTCGCAAATAAAGTCAGAGAACTCATGTTGAAAGAGGTTGATAATCTCGGATTCTCCACTCCAGATAACGCAGCCAAGTCTCCAGGAGACAGTTCCACAATTGAATATGAAACCGTCCCAAATGAGGCAGGCAGCACTGACGATGCTGCCCCACAAATCAGTCCAGAGAGAACGAGTCTATTGAGCAAAGCCTCCGAGTCTCAATGACTCTCCCAATAACTTCCCTTATATCTTAATTACCTGCAAATATACAATAACATTTCCTATATGTTCGAAGCCCTTGTGAATTCTCATTACGTAACTCCGAGTGGAAAAAATTGTTGTAAGATTACGTCCCTCTAAACTTTTTGATTACATCTTTCATTCAATACATAGAGAGTGATAGAAGCAAACAGAATGGTGAAGAAGAGATCAGCTGGGCCGACTCTTACCCAGAGAGAGCGCAAGAGTCAATCCCTAGCTTCACCTGCTTTGGAGCCTGGAGCCCAGAATGTTGGCGAAGTCAACGTGGCCAAACCTTCGGAGCTCACTCAGATGCCAGCAGCTCCGACTGAACTATTCATGAGATGGCTGTATGGAGTCTTCAAGTCAGGACTCACAACTGATAAGATCATTCAACTGACAATATTAGCGTTCGCAGTCAACCAATCGTATGCGACAATCTATCCAGCTTATGAGTCCAATGATGATGATTTTAACCTATTGGTTTCTTCTATATGTGGGATTTCTGCACACTTACTTTCTTTGGCCGTCATATTGAAAGTTCAACAATCAAAGGGGAAAGTTGACTTACCACCATGGAATACAGTTTACTTAATTTTTCTCCCTTCAATGTTAGCCTTTGTTTTGAATAAGAAGCTTTTACTCTTCAACACTGCAATGTCCCTGACTGCTCTTGACTTGCCTATATTTGCAAGAGCTTTCATCCAGATCAGTATAGTGGGCTCAAATACAGAACATGGAAAAGATTCGTTTCTGATGATTCAGGTGATTTTATCACACCTTGTTGTCAACTATATTCTGGGAAAAATTTCAGAGTACAAATCATGGGACAAGGTGGAAAATAATATGTTCAGTATTCTATTGGTTGATTTATATCTGGTTGAAAGTGAAGAGCTTTATGTTGTTGTTCTTCAGAAGTTGGTGTTATCATTTGGTCTCGTTGTTATTGTCTTGTACGGAGTCTCCAAAGTTTATCAGGAGGACAACCTTACCCGCAGTTTCATGTTAACCTCCTCGTGGTTACTAACGTTTGTATCATCTGCTTTATATCAGCTGAATCCGATATTGGGTGGTAACTCACTGGTGTGGTTATACGAATATGTTACAAAAACTAGCATTAGAATCAAAATACTTTCTACTTGGCTATTGTCTCTACTGTTCTTGATCCCTACTGTTTTCAACTACAAGATCAAGTTGTCTCCAAATGCAAGAAGAAAAATTTGGCATTTCCTTATCTTGATATTGGTGATATATCCTTTATATTTGGATCCAGATTTTGTCAAGTTTAGCTTAGCTGGCGCTCTTATCTTATTTTTGTCTGTTGAGTTGATAAGGTATTTGAACTTGTATCCATTTGGTACATTTCTAGATTCTCACTTGAGAGAGTTCGCTGATTATAGGGATGATAAAGGACCTGTGATCATATCATATCTATATTTGTTCATTGGAATATCTGTTCCAATATTCATCGATGATAGCATTGCGGGATTGGTGGCTCTGGGTGTTGGCGATTCACTAGCCTCTATCATCGGATCCAACTTTGGTGAGATCAAGTGGGCCCGTTCGAACAAAACCGTTGAGGGTACAGCCACATTCATATTGTCCACCTATGCTGTATCTTCAGGCCTGAAATGGATGGGAATGTTCTTTCCAGATAAAAGCTATCATTCATTATTGTTGACCAGCACCTTGAGTGGAGTGCTGGAAGGTAACAGTGATCTCAATGACAATATCCTGATTCCAGCGTATATGGTTGTTCTTCTCAAGACATTGAGCTGAGTCCCCTGGCTGTCAGTTTCTTGACGCTGAACTGTCTGGGAAATAAATATTGTATATATCAAGCGGGTGCGTCTGTAGTTGATTATAGGTCGTATGTATATTTACATAGGGTAACCCCATATATTTGGTTTATTAGGGACTCATCAGCTCTTTTAAGAATTTCGAAATATCAAGATAAAGCTCATATGTTCTTTGACACTAGCAGATGGAGTTGATTTCAAGTTTGAAGCCTCTCAAGCTCAAGTCTGTGAGTATCTTCAAGGTTGCTCAGTTTCTTCTTTAATGTTAACAGCTGCAGTTCATATCACCGCACAATCAAGCTCTACCAAGTGTACCACTGATTACAACACCAATTGACTCGCAGCTGAGGTCCTCTGCCTTCAGGGGCTTTCACATATTGGAGAAGCAGAGTGACTACGCGCATCAGCTGATCTACGAGTTCATTGAAAGGATGGTATCCAGGAATGATGGTAATTCTCCCAATGGGTTGATCATTCTATTCGATATTTCATATTCCTGGAACTGTAGGAACCAGTACTTCAACAAACTGAAAAAAAGCCTGGTTGCCAGCCAACTGAGTTCAATAATCATCATCAAGGATGTTCAGAGTTTGACAGACTTGATTATTCGTTTGAAGAAGCTGAAAGATGGATCATACGAACTGCCCGCATCTTTATCAGGATCTCATATTGATACTGGGAATCACTTTGAAACCACCCTTTCGATGATTGTTATAGATGGTATCTCCAACTTTCTTTGGCTGTCCAAAAGTACAAACAGCTATCCAATGGAGTTTTTATCGTGTGCCTCTGTTATCCGTTCATTGGAGGATTACTTTGGATGCTACTCAATTGTTACAAGTTACGATCGCTCATTCGACATGGGACTTACCAGGGCAATGAGATCTGTTCAGCACAAGTTGCCACGAAGTGCAGGATCACATAAACAAGCTGATCGAAACTACCTCTTCGAGGTATCGACCATACCAACTGAGTTCTTCAAGGATCGTTTAGTTTACTGCCTGAACTCCAGAAGTAGGCCCAGTGGACTTCTGAATGGGAAACTAGTTGATACTCTGCATCATTCCGTATACGATATTCGTAATGGAGGCTTGAGTGACCTGGTATGAGCTTCCTGGGAACTACCAGCAAGAGGCAGGGCACCAAAAAGAGGTGTGGTTATATTAGGTAGAGATGGCATTGAAGTCACGTGCTTGGTTGTGTCACGAACCGCATCGTAGCCCAGCTTTAGGAAATTTTTCTAGTCGTCGATGAGCTGCTCTTCACAAAGAAAAGGTCCGCTGAAATTGGAAAGATCACCCTTGAAGAGTCCATCAAATCCATAGAGAAACATGAGTGAAGAGACCAAAGCTGTCGAAGAACTACCCCCAGTTGTCCCAGAACCTGAAGTGGCTGAAGAGGCTAAAGTCGCTGAATCAGAAGAGACTGCACCAAAGGAATCTGAACCAAAAGACTCCAACAAAGAGTTCCCATCTGAAGAGGTCTTGAAACAAGTGGAATTCTACTTCAGTGACTCAAACTTACCAAAAGATAAGTTTTTATGGCGTACTGTTCAATCCAATGCTGAAGGTTGGGTTTCCATCAACACTATTGCCTCTTTTAACAGAATGAAAAAATTCAGACCTATTGAATATATTGTCTCTGCTCTTAGAACATCATCGTTCTTAGATGTTAGTGAAGACGGTGAATTAGTCAAACGTAAAGTTGCTATCTTACCTCCAAAAGAATCAGAGAAACAATCCAGATTCCAGAGATCAGTATATGCTAAAGGATTTGGTGAAGAAACAGAACAAACCCAAGAAGAGCTTGAAAAATGGTTTGCTCAATACGGTAAAGTTAACGAGGTTAGATTGAGAAGAGATGAAAACAAGAAATTCAAATCATCTGTATTCGTCGAATTTGCAGACATAGAAGATGCCAAAAAATTCGTTGATTTGAACCCAAAACCAACTTACAAAGATAATGAACTATTGATCATGAGCAAACCAGCTTATGTTGAAATGAAGGCTCAGAATGAAAACTTTGGGGGTGACAATAACAAGAGAAAAAGAAAATTCAATGCTTTTAAACAAAGAAGAGGTGGTAAACGTCAAAGAGAATCGAGAGATTGAGTGACAAAAGTTGAGTAAATATATGAAGCTAAGTGTGTACATGAAAAACTGTATAAGCTGTAGGGTTAGAGATATGCTGTAATGAGTCGAGTCACCACTTGAATGTGCTACGTCCTTGGCGCATTTTGATGAAGAATAATGTCTACATATCCCTTATAGCCTTGATTACGACTGGGTTACAGGAATGAATGGCAACATTTGAAAACAAGAGTCCCTATTTGCATAAAACTTTTAAATCAAATATTACAACACACTAAAACTTAACATTCCATAAAAGAAAAAGAGAAGCATTGTCAGTCTAATTGGTGGTTTGCACGGTGGTGGACGACGTAGTGCTTGAACTTTTCTGATTAAGAATGGTTGGAGTAGCGATGGTTGGAGTTCTCGTAAGTCTCTCACTTGCAGCGTACCAAGTAGTTGGGCCAACAGCAGGACTTGCCCAGTTTACAGCACTTGATATTGTGTACGACCACCCTGGCGTTATCGTTGAGACCTGCTCTAAACTATCCTTGATCGTACTGAAATAAGTGACAGCACTTGTGGAAAATCTTCTAGACCAGGAAGATTTATTCCTTGTTACTTTAGTGCCTGGTTGTGTTTGCATAGGAGCGTATCTTGTCTTACCAGTTTGTTGGATGTAAGGAACAGAGAATGATTTTGAATCGATCGATACAACAGCAGTACCACCAGAGATCGATGTTTGAGCACTTGGAGGAGAAGCATCAGAGCCAGAAGGAACATATGTACCAGTCATATCAGTCAACGTGAAACGATTGGTATAATGGATGGTGTAACCGTCGCTTGTAGCAGCGTAAATTTGAATATAGTAGAGCCCATCAGCACCTAAAGAGGCATCAACAGAAGTTGTATGGGTGTACGAAGAGAGATCATCAGCAGAAACTTTGACCAATGAGGAGGAGAAACAATGAACATTTGCGTTTGGCCCAGTACAGACCAAGAAAGTGTATGATTTGATCTTGGTTAACAGTGGAACGGCGTTTGATTCAATCCATTCAATCTGAATAGAAGCTTTGCCTGATGAAGCAGAAAATGTAAGACCACTTAACGGTTTGGAAACAGAAACATCTCCCTTTGTTGGTCTTATGAAGAACGCGAAGGACAATATCAGTAGCAACAGAAGGTTCAAAGTTCTATGGCTATGGTCCCTCATTGTGTGTTGACAAGTGGGTTGTATAGCAACGTTATTTGTTTATCCGGGGAGCAGTAGCTAGCACTTGGCTGATTGTCTTTTTTTTACTTTAAGCCCCCGTGAACGAACACCCAGTGCTTAGCTGTGCTCTGAGCTGACTAGTATGAGTGTGATGTGGACGCAAAGATTTTACTGAGCACAAGGAAAGACAGTGAAGAAGTGTGGAAGGTGGGTAATATCAAATAATTAAAGCTGAGACGCGGTTTTCTTTTCTAGCTTCTGAATTTTTTATGGGGGATTACTGTTGAGTTTTGAGTTTTTTTTCAAGAACGAGTTTATTTGGTGATTTCTGAGGTCTTTGATCGATTTACACTATTTTGGCCTAGACGTTCTGTGTATTTCTGCGACAATACCACCTAGTTGCGGGCGATTTGACTATGAAATGACGCATGTTCCTGCTGAAAAGTGGAAGCGCGTCTTTGTCAATCCATTTATGGACACCCAGCGTGCGTTTAGCAACGTTGTTACTTCTCGAAATGGACATGACCGCCTATGTAATTAACGTTTACCCGGTCTTCTGGTCATCCTGGATTACGTAAATATCTCCGAAAATCTACTTCTTGTTCCTCCACAGTCAACAGAATCTCTTTGTCGCAGTTTACCTAACTACTCAGTACTCACCAGTCCCCACACAATGCTTCTCAGAGCTGGGCAGCTCTCCACCATTGCTAAGAGGCTGTTCTCTACAAAAGTTCATTCCGTTTCCTTGAACTCTTTCAATTCAAATCATTCACTATATGACAAAGTACGCCCTTCATTTGATCCACAATTCGTTGCAAGTTTCTTCAGAGATCTAGATTTAGACAGTGATAAACCAGTCAAGCTCCTGGAGCTGGCTGCTGGGACTGGTAAGTTCACAAAGGAACTCGTCAACCTGCAATCCAAAAAAGATAACATCGATTTGACCGTCGTTGAGCCGTCAGTCGGAATGATTGAAACTTTTACCAAAAATTATCCAGATATAGAATGTCTTCAAGGCTCGAGTTATGAATTGCCAATTGAAGATGATTCTGTTGATGTCATCATAGTGGCACAAGGGTTCCACTGGTTCAGTGATTTGAAATCGTTGAAGGAAATGTACAGAGTTTTGAATAAGTCGAATGGTAAACTTGGCTTGATTTGGAATTTTGATGCTATCAAGAGTAACCTGAACTTAGGTAAATCAAAGGTGGAGTTCCATGTTTCAAAAGAAGATGACCTTAACAGTCAATTGTGGCAAAATATTGCACTAGAGGCTCATAAATATGATTCTGAAGTCCCACAATATAGACGTGGGGCATGGAGGGATGTTTTCTATAACCAATCCAAATTTGATCTTTCAACAATCAAAGAATCATTTGGCTATAAAATACATCCGTTTGACAAGAACCAAGTTTATGATTATTGGTTATCAAGAAGTTTTATCCACAGTTTGCCTTCACAAGAGCAATCAAAGTTCCGCAAAAACGTGGAGGAAAGATTGATAGGGCAACCAGACTCGATTAACCAGTTCTTGGGGACCAATTATTTTGTCATCTCAGTCAAATAAGTCCATAAATGAGGTGGAAAAGATCCCAGATCGTGAATTTGATAACATCAGTTGCCATCAGTTGTGGCAGTGTCTTCAAAAATCTGATTCGCCCATCACTTGTAATCAATATAAAATTACACCTCAACCTAATGATGTTCAGTTTATTGAAGTTAATTGACGTTTGATATTCCAGGTACTCATTCAACACATTTAGTAGAGATTCTTGGTTTTCAACCTTCATGATCTTAGTGAACTCTATAACATCTTTATTCAGTATTTGGATCTCAATATTATTGATAGCATTGTTAGTTATCGGGAATGGGGGTTTGTAAGTCAGCTCAACATCACCTAATCTTGATTTGTCTGTGGGTTCAAGGCCATCTATAATAAAGTTTAATAAATTTATTATGAATAGTGATTTGAATTTGAGAGACTTGGTGAGTATCCCGAACTTATTACTCAACCATTGAAACATAAGGTTCGATAGTTTGGAGTAGTTTGATTTCACGAGTAGAAGCGTGGAGAAGTTTGTTGTTTTCGTTCTTGTAGATGCTGATGAAGATGATATGAATACGAAAGACTGTGATTTGTGGAAATCATTTGGGAATCTGAAGATGAGTTTGTTGATTTGATAGGTTGTGCCATTATGCGACTGTTCCTTGGTGATTATGCTCACGTCAATCATCCTTAGCAGCTGCTCATTGGACAGCTGTGATAGTTCTGAATCTATGAATAACAGGTCATGCTGAGAGTCCATCAAAATGGCCAAAACCATGAGTTTCAAATCATCTTTTTCGGACATCCAGTCAATCTCGTCAAGCGAAGACGATTTGAACAGCTTCAGATTGCCTTCGAAAAGATTTTCCATCGTTTAGACGCGGTTTCTTCATCGATGTTATTTGTTTACTGTTTGGGGGTTTTGAGTCTCTGGGCCCCGATTTTGAAAATATCACCAAATTCCGTCCCACAGCCTTTTTATACACTCTCAACTTCATCTCAGCTTAGAAAGTGACGTCAAAGCCCATTTAGTCACGAACAACAGCAAGAGAAAAGAAGATGAGTAGCTTCTGGGATAACAACAAAGAAGGCATCCTGAAAGGAGCTAAAGTTGCCGGGTCTTATGGCTGGAAAGGAGCAAAAGTTGTGGGAAAAGCAGGCTATACCGCAGCGAAGAACCAACGAGAACTTAACAAGAAGAAGGGGAGCAGCAATGGTACAGGTTATGAGAGCGACGAAAGTACTGCGAGATCGTATGTCTCTCTGCCACCGCCAAAGGATGTGAGTTCGTTTCCACCACCTCCATTGAAGCCGGGACAAAAGCAGTATACTTCAGTCAAGCACACACAGGGCTCCACCTCATCGTTGCCAGCTGAACCTGTCGTTCTTGAGACTGCTCCTCCTGTGGTGTCTAGCGTGACAACTTCTGTGACTCCGTCTCTCCATCAGCCAGCACCAACCGAGATCACACTCACTAGCCCATACTATCAAGCGCAGCCAGAACAGCCAGCACCTCCCGCATTAGCCCCAAGAAACTACACATATAATGCACCTGTACCTGATTTACAAACCGGTCCTTCTCCTCCAGCTTCTATAACTCCGCAGACATCACAGCATCCACCAGCCCCACCTCCAAGATATTCGAGACCATCTTCTGTTGAGCCTTCGATAACATCTCCTCCTGTTGAGCCGGCTGAAGAGGTTGAAGAGAAAGAAAAGAAAGCAGCCATTGTTGGTGTATACAATCCCCAAGTCGATGTCAAGTTTGCTCCACCTCCAAAACACCAGGATTTACTGGTCAAGGCGTCAGACAAATCGAAACCTGCACTGAGTAAGAATGTCTGTTCAACTTCGACAACCAGTTCAGTTTCATCCTCAGCTTCATCTAAACCTCCTCCAACACCTCTAAGAGTCAATACAACATTCTTGCCACCTCCAAAGCCTACAAACCCACTGGCTACCCACTCACCCTCAACCTTGAAGTCTTCGTCACATAAGTCCCCTCCTCCTCCTTCGCGTCCTTCTGCAATTACTCCTTCAATATCAGCTACTTCCATCAATGCTAATAATGGAGATGTTGCTACAAGAACCCCACCTCCACCTCCTCCAGCAAGACCTTCTCAAACTTTTTTGCCTCCCCCAAAACCCACTGATCCTAAATTGCTCAATACTGCCAAAGAGAAAGCTGCAGAGAAGTTGAACAAGGTCCCCAGTTATTCATCGCATCACTCTTCGACACCTGTTCCTCCTCCTCCTCCTATCAGACCAAGTCGTTCATCTCAACAAACTGAATCATCCTCTCCTCCACCACCCTATGAGGTTGAAGTTCAACATCCGGAACCAGTCGCTGTCAACAAACCAACTCCTATTCCTATACAGGATCTAATACCACCCCCACGTCGTGTCAATCCACAACCAACTCAAGAACTCTTCAATTCAGTACCAGAATCTGACACCAGCAAGTCAAAGAAACTTCCTCCTCAGATCAAACCAAAACCTGCAAATCTTGCCGTGCCAGCAAAACAGGCACCACCTCCCATCAAATCAAAACCAGCAAGTCTCCAATTGAATAGCAGCAATACGATAAGTGATAAAGTGATCTCGCCACAAGTCACATTGAATGAGCAGCTCAGTGAAAGACTTGGAAGTCTCCATAAGGCCTCAGCTCGAAGAGAAAGCAAAACAATTGACATGATAGACAATACAAACGATGATGATGATGAGGATGATAACAATCCGTTTTCAAGATACTTGAAACAAGCAGTTCCAAAAGAGCAAGATCGCTTCAGAAAAATGTGATTACAGGTTTCTACATGATATCAGGCCATTACAAATAATATAGCTTGTATATATCAATAAAAGACAAATAAAGAACATAAAGCACCAATTGAACAAGACCCCCTGCTATTGTAATAAGATTTTAGTCGAATGAAACCTTATTTGGATAAAAGAGCTGCAAATTGTTTGATATCGATTTGACCTGAGCCATCACTTATCTCATTCAGCATTTGGTCAACTTCCTTATCGTCTAATTTCTCACCAATTGATGTTAAAACATGTTTTAATTCAGCAGCTGATATAACACCATCACCGTTCTTGTCGAAAACTTTGAAGGCTTCCAATAATTCTTGTTCAGAATCATTTGTTTTCAATTGTCTACTCATTAAGGCAAGGAACTCGCTGAATTCGATTTGATGATCGCCATTTACATCGATTTCGTTCATCATATCAGCAACTTCACTTTCAGATGGAGTGAAACCTAGTGATCTCATGACAGTTGATAGTTCAGATCCTGAAATATGACCATCTTGGTCTTTGTCGAAAAGAGCAAAAGCTTCTTTAAATTCTGCAATTTGTTCCTCGCTTAGTTGATCTGATGACTGTATGGCGATGCGTTAGTATTGGACCTCTGATAGAGTTGGAAATGGTAAGATGTTGGTGATGGCACTGCCCATTCTCTGAAGGAAAACACGGTCAAACAGCGGTCAAAGCTCACAGAAGAAGCTCGCAATATAAGCCGCAATGAGTAACCGTTCTTTAAGAGCCACCTCCACCACACCTCACTGATTGGAACATCACTCACCATTCTGGTAATCAGCTGATTTGGAGTGGATCTTGGAGTGCCTTTTTGGCTTGTTTTCATTTTTTGAGTGTAATATTAAATATATTTTTTGAAATTTCCCGTTGACGTGGACACAGACCGAGTTCGCGGGTGAATATAATACTTGAACAAGCTGACTCTCTATTATTAGTAGAGTCTCCTTCTGAAAGGCATTGTTTATTTGAGATGCTGCTTGTCGACTACATCCAGCGATACGTGGCGTATCTGGACTACCCGGCGTACGTCTGGTGGATGGTCCTGCTGTACCTGTGTCTCCCCATCATTGTGTACATCGTGATGCCTTTCCTGTACGGGAACATATCAACACAGAGAAGAGTCGTCGTCTTTGTCCTCGGCGACCTGGGCCACTCCCCTCGCATCTGCTACCACGCAAGGAGCTTCGCAAAGAAAGGTTGGGCTGTCGATTTGTGTGGGTACCTTGAGGAGAATCCTCCAATGGATCTGATCGATGATGAGAACATTGATATACACGAAGTGCCAATAACTAAAAACACATATGGTTTACCCTTCATCTTGTTCGCCTTCATCAAGGTTTTCCTTCAAATCAAATCAATTGTATCCATTCTATGGAGAGTAAGAGGTGCAAATTACATCTTGATTCAAAATCCTCCTTCAATTCCAATATTATTGCTCGCCGTCATATTCAAATACCTAACAGGTGCTAAATTGATTATTGATTGGCACAATCTAGGGTATAGTATACTATTACTAAAGTTTGGAAAGACAAACCATCCATTAGTTATGATATCCAAAATGTATGAAGGAGTCTTATCCAGGTTTGCAAATATCAACCTAACCGTTACAAAAGCCATGAAACAATACCTGATTGATGATTTCAAAGTCAAGTCAGACACCATAATAGTTCTATACGATAAAGCAGCGGATCAGTTCAAACCAGTTTCAAGTCAAGAACGCTCAAAGATCATTGAATCTCATAAAGAGATATTTGGAGACTTTGATATCAAGAATGATAAGCTATTGATGTCTTCAACTTCTTTCACGCCAGATGAAAATTTTAATGTTCTACTAAAAGCATTTGAACTATATGATACCACCCCAGATGTTCCAAGGTTGAAAGTCTTAATAACAGGTAAAGGCCCATTGAAAAAGGAGTTCTTGGAGAATGTTAAAGTTGCTAATTTCAAAAATATCAACATCCAATCCATTTGGTTGACTGCGGAGGAATATCCTAGAGTTTTGGCCACTGCTGATTTAGGAATATCATTACATACATCAAGTAGTGGTATTGACTTGCCAATGAAAGTTGTCGATATGTTTGGTTGTGGTATTCCAGTTATTGCATTGGATTTCCCTGCATTGCCCGAACTGGTCAAAGATCAAAAGAATGGTAAAAGAGTTGTTGATTACAAAGATTTGTATGAAGCTTTGAAACTCACATTTCGAGATGATTCATTTTACGACAAAATCAAAAATGGTGCAATGTTGAAGAGTGAAGAACGTTGGGATTCGAATTGGAAGTTAAAATTTGGTGATACACTGGTGAATTAGATTAATCTGTCTAGAATAATTTCAGTCAATTTTTGAATATAAGCATCATCATTTTCATCAATCATGTTCTTGGGTTGGATATTCCAGAATTCATACTCGCCTTCCTCGTCGCTGTTATCAACACTGAGTAAAGTATCTGGTAGAATGTCAAACTGTAGTTCGGTATCCAGCGCTATCGCAGTTAAATACGTCCAATAACGTGCAGATTGTTGGTGGTTATACCCACCTCCTCCTAATAGAAGTGTCTGTATATCAAGACCCAGTAATTTTGAAATTTGATTGCCCAAGCCTTTAATTGTGAGATTCCATTCTTTATGTTCATCACTATTTAACCCATCACAGCCACACTGAATCACCAGGACCTCAGGTTTTATCTTATCGATGCAAGGCAGCAATATATTATCAACTATTTTGTTCAATGACTCGTCGCCAAGACCGTGTCGTATTGGTAAGTTGAAGCAGGAGTTTATCCCTTTACCTTTGCCCAAATCATCAATAGATCCAGTTCCAGGGAAGAAACCCAGATCTTTTCTATGAATGCTGAAAGTGACAACATTATTTGAGAATTTGAAAGCAGTTTCAACTCCATCACCATGATGCAAGTCCAAATCTATGTACATGATCTTATTGAACTTTTTACGCAGCTCCAATATCGAAAGAACAATGTCATTAACATAACAAAATCCAAACGCCTTGGATTTTTTACAATGGTGTCTGCCCCCATTCCAATTGATGCTGATCATGTTCTCTGGCGAGTTCAGGAGATACTGAGCTGCTGATATGCTGGATCCAGCAGTTATCTCAACGTACTGTCTCATCATCGGAAACAATGGGCAGTCGTAAAGTAATCCGTACTGTTCAAGAGTCTGTTTGGTCTCCTCTTTACCGTCGCCATCTTCTTCGTCCTCTTCATCATCATCGATGTCGGATTCTTTGTTCAGGAGAAGTAGCTTCTCTCTCAATTTCAGTGGGGCTTCTTTATCAAGAGCGGGTCTCCTCCTCAAGAGCAGATCGACATAGTCCTTGTCGTGGAACTTCATGAGTTGATCTCTTGTACAACTTTTAACTGTGATGTAATCACAGAGATTATTCAAGCCATACGCTTCAATCATCTTGAAC
The DNA here is from genome assembly GCA_003707015.3 of Wickerhamomyces canadensis. Classification (NCBI taxonomy): domain Eukaryota; kingdom Fungi; phylum Ascomycota; class Saccharomycetes; order Phaffomycetales; family Wickerhamomycetaceae; genus Wickerhamomyces; species Wickerhamomyces canadensis. Next base: position 36,765 of record PPMU03000039.1, read on the forward strand.
ACTATTGAGGCTCTTCCCTCATTTGAAGGCAACAAATCACAAACATCAGCTTCGAATTGACCACCGGCAAACCCAACTTTCCTCATCCCTTTCTTGGTTCGTTCTATTTTGGCAAAACTCAAGCGATGTTACAGTGGGAACTTCACTATGCTCAAACAAGTGTCGCCAAACGTTACCCTACAACTATCTACAGAATTTAAAGCTTAGGTGAAATAGCTGATATGTATGAAAAGCAACGGCTATATATCTACTCCAAAGCTTTAGCGGCCCAAGTCGGTAGGACAAATGAAGCTGAGTGGATTTGTTTGTTGTAGTATCTGTAGTTTTTGGCTTCTTCTTCTTCAGAGATTTCACGTAATGGAACTTTAACGTTGGCATTGGCATCTTTGGAACAAACCATGAAACCAATTTGACCGGATGGATAAGTTGGGATGGTGGTGTAAGCATATTCAGCAACTGGGAAGACTTCTTTACAAGCTTTCTTCAAATCAGTGATGATTTTCATGTGTAACCAAATGTTTTCGGCTTGAGTAGTGATGACACCTTTTTCAGTCAATGCCTCATTCAACAATTGGAAGTATGGTTTTTGGAACAAGGATTCAGCTGGACCTTCTGGATCTGATGAATCAGTGATGATAACATCGAAGGAGTTTTTGTAATCAGCTAAGAATTTGAAACCGTCACCAATGTGGGTTTTAACTTTTGGATGTTGATAAGCAATGGACATTTCTGGTAAGTACTCTTTTGAGACTCTGATGACAGCTTCGTCAATATCACATAACCAGGCTTCTTCGACTGATGAGTGCTTGACAACTTCTCTCAAAACACCACCATCACCACCACCAATGACAAGGACTTTCTTTGGGTTTGGGTGGGAGTTCATGGCCAAATGGGTGATCATTTCTTGGTAAGAGAATTCGTCTCTTTCAGTTGCTTGGATGACGTTATCCAAAACCAAGACATTGCCATAGTCAGTTGACTTGAAGACCAAAACATCTTGGTACAAGGATTTTTCATGGTGTAGGATTTTCTCAACACGTAGGGTCATGGCTTGACCTGGCCACATGGTGTCGGAGATTTCTCTGAACCATCCGTCTTTGATTGTTGGGTGTGTTAGTTCTGCAGACATCGTTCTCAATTTGTGGAGGGCTCTTGTAACGCTTCTGAGCATGCAAAAGAGAGAAAAGAGAAAGTCTCGATTTTCATGGCGATGATGGACATTTGGAAAAAAAAAATTTTATTGATTTGATGTGATTTGATAAGCTCAAAAGATCGGAATCGTCGTAGTTGAGCTGTTCAGTCCGTTCCGAGCGCAGTTTTGGGTTGAAGAGCCCATCAGAGAGGAGGAGGTCTGTATATGTGCCCCCGTGGACATCCACGAGCTGCTGGCCTGCTGCTTGTTTCTCTGATGGGAAGCATCTGTCGCTTGTGGAAGGAACTGCGAGTTTGGGTAAAAGTCACGTGATATACTGAAAAGATTAGGCTCCGCTGGTTCTGCTCGAAGATCAGGGAGCACTGTCAAATGCGACAAGACATGTGTGGATGGTCTGGTAAATGGTAACCTGGTCCTTGAGCCATAGCCATAGCCTCCTCAAATTGTTTTCCAGTTGATTAGAAATGAAGTGATTGAAAACCACGGTGGCTTTCTTCGCTGATTACTCATGGCTTACTCATTGCGGGTTTCGGGTTTGGGCCTGGATATAAATAACCATAAAGATCCACACTTTCGATGTGTCTTCCATTCTTCCTATACAGCTGCCTTCAGTATCACGCCCAGAAGATGTCCGCCTTCCTAAAAACCTACTCTGCCAGACGTACCCACTACGCCTTGAAAAACGCCCTTCCACAAGGTGTCACCATCGAACAAGTCCAAGCCATTGTTCAACAAATCGTCAAAGACACACCAACCTCTTTTAACTCACAAACCATCCGTGCTGTTATTTTAACTGGGGAATTGCACAAAAAAGTCTGGGACTCAGTTGTCTCTGCCATTGAAGGTGACGCTGGTAAGAAAAGACCAGCATCCGTTAGAGACGAAGCTTTCGGTTCGATCATCTTCTTTGATGACCAAGAGGCCCTAGCTGCAATCCAATCTCAATTCCCAGTTTACAAAGATTACTTCCCAACCTTTGCTACCACCTCAAATGGTGCTGCTCAAGTCAGCACCTGGGCGGCCATTGGCGAACTAGGTCTAGGTGGACATTTGCAACATTACAATGGCTACGTTGAAGCTGCTTTGAAAGGTAAAATTCCAGCCTCATGGACTGTGCAAGCCCAATTGGCCTTTGGTACTCCAACCGGTACTCCATACGAGAAAACCTTTGTTGAAAATGAGGTTAAAGTCTTGAGCGAATAGATTCTATATTAGAGAAATACACTTATGCTCTTTCTGTAACCAATCAGCTGTAGATGGAGATATCTTTTGACGTATTACGTTATACCGGTGCTGCAAAAATGCAAAAAAAATTCGGCATGATAAGAAAAGAAGCCAATCTCGAGCTTCCTTACAAATGTGCAACTTTCTCATACCCAAACCTAACACTGCATCCTTCTCTGACCCTGACACCTCCACGAGACTCACCACAATGTCTGCAGACTCTGTTTGTCTCAACTTCGACGAGAAGGAACTGACCTTGGTGGTCACTATCAACAACCGCAGCCACCATATCAACACCATGGTCGACTCCTTCATTCTTGTTGGATCACATCAGCTCACTGACTCCATCTATATCCACCAGGTTGCTCTCCTTTCTTTCGTTGTCGAGCTCGGCATCTTTATCAACGGCCATCAGAACGAGCACCGTCAAGTCTACTACGATTTGAAAGATATGGACAATTTAAAGAGACAGATGTGCAAGAGATTACGAGAGATGCAACACTTCTACAAAAACGATGCAAGCTTATGGCTTGTCATTGATCAAGTGATGCGTTCCATCAATCGTTCAATCAGAACTGATTACATGTCCTTGTTCATCGAGACTGCTGACAAAATTGTTACTTATAGTTCTGCATCACCAACTGTTATCAAAGAGGTTGCCGTTCCAGAAAGTGCTGCTGAGAGAGATCCCCTCTTATCTCAAGCAAATACTGCTATTCCTACTTCGCCACCTCCATACCCTCCATTCACTCCAGAGTATACTTACACCTACGAGAAACAACCAGAAGTCAAGGTCTCAGTAAAATCTGGTACTATTCCATCAAACATGCAAAAATATGGAAAGCTTGCCAAAAGGCTTGCCATGATGTCCAAGATTTTAATATCAACTGGCATTCTTATGATGGTTATCATTTCTATTTTGCAGTTGCGGGAGTTTTCTCTTTCACTCAAGAATTGAATTCATTGACGTTCAGAATGTAATCATATAGAAATGCAACAGCTTGGACATGTTGATCAAAAGGAAACTTTTCATCAATAGCATGAGCATTGGATGGAGCAGAGTCAGCAGGTGCTGCAAATCCAATGAATCTATAAACGTTATCTGTTAATGGCCAGTATCTGGATGCATCTGTATATCCACCAATCAATGTTGGACCTAGTGTAACCGTCTGATTCTGTAACACAATGTCTTCAAAAGTATGTTTAATTGAACCAGCAAAGACGTCCCATATTGGACCTTCTGTTGATGAGATTGGAGAAGGGTCCAAAGGTTGGACCCATGAAATATTGAAAAATCCTGTTTCTGTCTGATCTTTGATGCTTGTACCATTTCCCAAACTGATGCCTAGATCATTGATTTCAGCAATCTCCGCAACGTTGGAGACAATCTTACTGATGACATCTTCAGTAGTTAAACCGTGTGAGATTCTATGGTTTATACCCAAGCTTAAAACCTCAGGTAACGCATTAATTTTAACCCCTGCTTGAATCAGATCAATTGCTTGGGATGTCTGAAAGTTATATTTCGAAGATTTAATCTTGGATAAACTCTCAACAACTCTAGCACGAGCTTTCAAGTCATACTGAGCCGAAACATAGTCCCTCTTTGTGTCTTCATCCAATAAAGGGGATGTCTCACCAACTGCTCTCAAAAACTTCAAGAATGGATTCTCATCAGTTAAGAGTGGATCATATGGAGTTTTTTCAATCAATGTCGTCAACTGGCCAATGATTCCAATTGACGTATGGTCAGGTGGTACTGAAGAGTGTCCACCTGGAACCTTCAATTCAATATAAACATCAATGTAACCTTTCTCAGCAATTCCAGGAGCTGCGATCCAAGAACCACCAACATTAGTAACATATCCTCCTTCATCAATCAAGGCATAGACACCTTTGGGGCCATATCTGTCTTGTAAAGTGCTCACTAGTGATTTTGCACCATCGTATCTACCGATTGTCTCTTCGTCATAACCAAGAGATATAATCAGTGTTCTTTTTGGTTTGAAACCATCCTTTATCAGCTCCTCAAAAGTTTCAAGAAGGGCAACTAATAAACTCTTTGTATCAGCAGTACCTCTACCCCAAACGTATTTCCCGTCAAAATGACCAGAGAATGGGTCATAACTCCAACGATCCAAAGTATCCTCATCTACAGGAACAACATCCTGATGTGCGGTGAATACCAAAGGAGCCAATTCACCATCTGACCCATCAAACGTATAAATCAACCCCAGTTTGTTGACCTTCTCGAGTTTTAGGTGCTGATGGACCAATGGGAAAGTCTCTTGCAAATACTCATGGAATCTCAAGAATGTGTGCCAATCTTTCAAGTCAATTTCAGGTCTGGTGCTGTCGTCATAGACTTGGGTGGGGACTCTAATGGCTCCTTGGTACTTCAACAAGGATTGGTTCCGGAACTCAGGGTCTGTATAGATGAATCTCGATTTTTTGGAGTTGAATGAAGGACGATAGACATCAATGTCTGAGTAGGAGTTTTTTGGTATGTTTCTGTGAAGGTTGTTGTGGGCGTGCTTGTAGTTGCTACCGCACTGGTTGTACAAGGTGTATCCCAGTAAAGAGACAAGAATCAAGGAGAAGCTCAGGAACCTGCCGAGCCTAGAGGAAGTTTTCACGCCTGTTTCCTTCATCTTGATGGGTGAGAGGTATCATTGTGGAGGCATCGTGGGAAGAAAAACTGGAGGGTATTTATACACCAGATAGCAGTTGGCCCAATTAGGACCTGTTTCCGATGCACATCAGCCATGATACTGGGGGTTCTTTCCAGATTTGCCTGGCCTGGCCTGAACCTTCTCCTTCCCAGCGATCGCTCTTTGTCATTTGTGCTTGGATGGTGTTATCGACCTCGCCAATTGCAAAACAGGATCTCCCACCCTCCTCCTATGCCTCTCTGCTGTCTCAATCCCTCCTGATCAACTATAGTTTTAGAAGGGCCACAACTACGCACCTCTCTGGCACCTACGAAAAACTACAAAACACAGTCTTCTAACAACAGGACTGTGCAGCTGATCATCCATCCCGGAGATCTGTCTATCATATAAGCTCCTCCCTGCTTTGCACTTCTCTCCATGTTCTATGCACTTGCTGATTTCAATCACCAAGCCGAAGCCATACAAAAAAAAAATCATCGAGAAAAAATTACCACTAAAAGCATCATCACACCATCTTCCTCCATTCCATCCTCGAACTTGTGGTGAAAAATGTCTCTCCAGGCTATCAAATTCGACAGAGAAGCAATCACGCTCTCCATCTTGGATCAACTTCTGATCCCTCACGCTACAAAATACATCCAAATCAACACCATCGCCGATGCCTTTGATGCTATCAAAAAAATGCAAGTCAGAGGTGCTCCAGCTATCGCCATCGTTGGTACTCTATCGATTTTGACTGAGTTGAGCCTCTATCTGAATGGGAAATTTACTGGACAATCCTTCTACGATCTCAATGATATCGAGAACTTCAAATCTCAATTGATCAAAAGATTGGAATATTTGGTAACTAGTAGACCAACTGCTGTTAACTTGTCCAATGCTATCAATGAGGTCATCGGAATCATCAAAGCTTTCAACGGTTCCAAGATTGATGAGCTCTTCCCTGAAATCTTGAAGTTTGGAACGGCTCTAATCGATGATGACTACTCAAACAACGTCAAGCTCGGTCACAATGGTAGAGATCAAATCTTAGCACGTTTGGCCCAAGAAAGATTCGAAGGTGAATTCAGTATGTTGACTATTTGCAACACAGGATCTCTTGCCACAAGTGGCTATGGTACGGCTCTGGGTGTCATCAGATCGTTATGGGAACACTCAAAAACACTTGATCAATCCCAAAATGAATCAGAAGAGCCACCAGTCAAGAAGGCAAAGACTCAAAAACAAACAAAACTAGCACATGTCTACCCATTAGAGACAAGACCATATAATCAAGGTGCAAGATTAACTTCTTATGAGTTGGTTTACGAAAAAATTCCATCCACTTTGATCACAGATTCTATGGTTACTTATTTAATTTCAACATTACAAAAAGACCCTTCCAAGCCACCAATCAAGGCATGTGTGGTTGGTGCTGATAGAATAGTGAAAAATGGTGATACTGCTAACAAGATTGGTACTCATCAGTTGGCCTTGATATGTAAACAGTTTGGTGTCCAGTTTTATGTTGTTGCACCAAAGACCACGATAGATTTGAAAACTGAGCATGGTGATCAGATTGTCGTTGAAGAAAGACCAGCACATGAGCTCAGAAATGTCAGTGGAGGCTTAGTTGACTTGCAAACAAACGAGGTCCTGAAAGATGGGAACGGGTTCGCTATCAATGGAGCTGTCGGTGTTGCTCCAAAGGAAATCAACGTGTTCAACCCTTCATTTGACGTCACTCCTCATGAATTAATAGATGGAATTGTCACCGAGGACGGTGTCAGCACTAAGGACTCCACTGGCTCTTTTGACTTGGTCTCCTTATTCAACTAGTTTCCACATTATAGTTAGCAAATAGAATAGAATGGCTAACGCGTGTTACCCGGCTCCTCCTCTAATATTATGTAATCAATTTCGCGCACTTTTCGAAAGGGGCGAAAAGTCCACGAAATGGACAAAACAACAACGTCGCTCTGCCTTGAAGAAGCAAAACATCCTCACAGAATTCTGCCTCAATTGACCCTCAAACTATCTCAGATTTGCTGACTCGACTAGTGCTCACACTCAACTTTCAACTGTTTTTGTCCCTGCCCAGTTTCAAGAGCCAGCTAAGATGAGTGATATCCCTATTGAGTTCACCGAATTGACCGATTTGACGTCGTTGGGTATCAACCAACAGTCCTTGGAGTTCAGATCAACAACTTTGGAAAGTGATCACTATGTGGTCGTCAGAGAACAGGTCAATGGTGCCAACACCGTGGCCATTGTTGACTTACACAACAATAACCAAGTCACAAGAAAGAATATGTCTGCCGATAATGCTATCTTACATCCAAAACAATTCATCATCTCACTAAGAGCTAATGGTACTACCTTACAGATCTTCAACCTCCAAACAAAGGAGAAACTGAAATCATACAACCTGGAAGAACCAGTTATCTTTTGGAAATGGTTGAATGATGAACAACTGGGTTTGATCACAGCAACTTCGATTTTCACCTGGAACGTCTTTGATGGTCAACCAACCACTGGTCCTACGAAATTAACAACAAGACATGCTAATCTAAACAATGCCCAGATCATAAACTTTGTTGCAAATAAAAATTTCGACTGGTTTGCTGTTGTTGGGATCACTCAAGAAAACGGGCGTATTGCTGGTAAAATCCAATTGTACTCAAAACAAAGAAACGTTTCTCAGCCAATTGAGGGTCATGTTGCCGGATTTGGTGCTATAACTCTGGAAGGTGCAAGCTCACCAACTCAATTGTTTGTTTGTGGTAACAGAACTGCTACCGGTGGTCAATTACATATAATTGAAATTGATCATGATAATAACAACCCTCATTTCCAAAAGAAGAATGTTGAAATTTTCTTTCCACCTGATGCTACCAATGATTTCCCAATCAGTGTTCAAATTTCAAACAAATATGGTGTTATCTATTTGCTAACCAAATATGGTTTCATTCACTTGTATGATTTGGAAAGTGGTTCAAACTTATTTGTCAACAGAATCACTGCAACCCCAGTTTTCATTGCTTCAAGTTATGATGATAATAATGGTATTCTAGCCATCAACAAAACTGGTCAAGTGTTAGCTGTTGAGATATCCAAAGATAACCTAATTCCTTATATCCTGAACAAACTGGCAAATATTCCATTGGCTTTAGCCTTGGCTTCAAGAGGTGGTTTACCAGGTGCTGAAAATCTTTTCTTACAACAGTTTGATACTTTATTGAGTCAAGGTGATTATGCTAATGCTGCCAAAGTTGCAGCTTCATCTGAACAGTTGAGAACTCCTCAAACTATTCAAAAGTTGAAGAATGTTCACGCTGCTCCAGGTGCAATCTCTCCAATTCTACAATACTTCTCAACTTTATTGGACAAGGGCAAACTGAACCAATTTGAAACTATTGAACTAGCTAAACCAGTTCTACAACAAGATCGTAAACAATTGTTTGAAAAATGGTTGAAAGAAGACAAGTTAACCTCATCAGAAGAATTGGGTGACATTGTGAAACCATTTGATCTAAATTTGGCTTTGGCAATTTATTTGAGAGCTGGAACACATGCCAAGGTTATCTCTGCTCTTGCTGAACTGGGCCAATTTGATAAAATCATTCCATACAGTGAGAAGGTTGGTTACCAGCCAAATTTCATTGTTTTGATTTCCAATTTACTGAGATCTAATCCTGATAAGGCCTCTGAATTTGCCATCAGTTTGCTGAACTCACCAGCTACAAGTGGTCAAATTGAAGTTGAAAAGATCTCTGATATCTTTTTCAGTCAAAACTTCATTCAACAAGGTACTTCTTTCTTATTAGATGCTTTGAAAGATGATTCACCAAACCAAGGTCATTTACAAACAAGATTATTAGAAATCAACTTGTTACACGCTCCTCAAGTTGCTGACGCTATTTTGGGTAACGATATGTTCCATCATTATGATAGACCAACCATTGCTCAATTGGCTGAAAAAGCCGGATTATTCCAAAGAGCCTTAGAGAACTACTCAGATATTAAAGACATCAAAAGAGTCATTGTTCATACAAATGCTATCCCAGCTGATTGGTTAGTTGCATATTTTGGTAAATTGAATGTTGAGCAATCTTTGGTTGCTTTGAGAGAATTGTTGGATAAGAATATTGCTCAGAATTTGCAGATTGTTATTCAAGTTGCCACCAAATTTTCAGACTTGATTGGCTCAGCTACTTTGATCAAGTTGTTTGAAGAATTCAAATCTTATGAAGGTCTTTACTACTATTTAGCCTCCACTGTCAATTTGACTGATGACAAAGATGTGGTCTTCAAGTATATTCAAAGTGCTGCCAAACTAGGTCAATTCAAAGAGATTGAACGTGTTGTCAAAGATAATAATGTTTACGATCCTGAGAAAGTTAAAAACTTCTTGAAAGATGCCAACCTACCAGATCAATTACCATTGATTATCGTCTGTGATAGATTCAACTACGTTCATGATTTGATTTTGTACTTATACAAACATCAGTTCTTCAAATTCATTGAAGTTTATGTTCAACAGGTCAATCCATCCAAGACACCTCAAGTTGTTGCTGCTTTATTAGATGTTGACTGTGATGAAAAGGTCATCCAAAACCTATTACAAAGTGTGTTGGGACAAGTTCCAGTTGCTGAATTGACAACTGAGGTTGAGAAGAGAAACCGCTTGAAATTATTGTTGCCATTTTTGGAAGCTACTTTGAACTCTGGTTCTCAAGATCAAGCTGTCTACAACACCTTGGCTAAAATTTACATTGATTCAAACAACAACCCAGAGAAATTCTTGAAGGAGAATGACAGTTATGATACAAAGGAAGTTGGTCACTACTGTGAAAAAAGAGATCCATATTTGGCTTACATTGCTTATGAAAAAGGTAAGAATGATGAGGAGTTGATCAGAATCACAAATGAAAACTCCATGTACAAGTATCAAGCTAGATATCTATTGGCCAGATCTGACCCATCATTGTGGAACGTTGTTTTGTCTGAAGAAAACATTCACAGAAGACAATTGATTGATCAAGTTGTTGGTGTTGCGGTTCCAGAAGCTGTTGATGCTGAACCAGTTTCTTTAACTGTTAAAGCATTCATGGATAATGGATTAACCTCTGAATTGATTGAATTATTGGAAAAGATCATCTTAGAACCTTCTCCATTCAATGAAAATCCATCATTGCAAGGATTATTATTATTGACTGCCATCAAAGTTGAACCAACTAAAGTTAGTTCTCTAGTTGACAAGCTAGATAATTTTGATCCTATTGAAATTGGTAACTTGGCAACAGAAGCTGGTTTACACGAGGAAGCATTCGAAATCTATGACAAGTTCAAGTTACACTCAAAGGCTTTGAGCGTTTTGGTTGAGGATATCTTGTCTTTGGATAGAGGTGAAGCTTATGCTGAGAAAATCGGTGAAGCTGAACTATGGAGTCAATTGGGTGCTGCTCAGTTGAATGGTTTACGTATTCCAGAAGCCATTGATTCTTACATCAAAGCCAATGATCCTTCAAATTATGAAGCAGTCATTGATATTGCTGACTCTGCTGGTAAATTCGAAGAACTAGTCAAATATTTATTGGCTGCTAGACAACAATTGAAAGAGCCAAAAATTGATGGTGAATTGATTATTGCTTATGCTGAATTGGGTAAACTCAACGAGATTGAAAACTTGTTGAATGGATCGAATGTTGCTGACTTGAATGAAGTTGGTGATAAACTATATGAGCGTAAAGATTATAAAGCTGCCAAGTTATTATATTCATCAGTTTCTAATTACTCTAAGTTGGCTAGCACCTTGGTTTTCTTGGATGATTATCAATCTGCTGTTGAATGTGCTAGAAAAGCAAGCAACATCAAAGTTTGGAAACAAGTCAATGACGCTTGTCTTGAGCACAAAGAGTTCCGTTTGGCTCAAATCTGTGGTTTGAACTTGATTGTACATGCTGAAGAACTGGATGAATTAGTTTCCAAGTATGAAACTGAAGGTTATTTCAATGAATTGATTTCATTGTTTGAAGCTGGTCTTGGTTTGGAAAGAGCTCATATGGGTATGTTTACTGAACTAGCTATCCTATATACCAAATATAATCCATCCAGAACACTGGAACACTTGAAACTCTTTTGGTCCAGAATCAATATTCCAAAGGTTATCAGAGCTACTGAAGCTGCTCATCTATGGCCAGAATTGATTTTCTTATATGCTCATTATGATGAATGGGATAATGCTGCTTTAACTATGATTGAAAAATCTTCATCTAGTTTTGATCATTCTTCATTCAAAGAAATCATTGTCAAAGTTGCCAATTTGGAAATTTATTACAAAGCCATCAACTTTTATGTCAATGAACATCCATCACTAATCACTGATTTATTGGCAGTATTGACCCCAAGAATAGATATTCCAAGAGTTGTTAGAATTTTCCAAAAATCTGATAACTTACCATTAATCAAGAGTTTCTTGATCAGTGTCTTGGAAAAGAACAATTCAGTTGTTAACGCAGCTTATCATGATTTATTGATTGAAGAAGAGGATTATGAAACTTTGAGAAATGTTGTTGATGCTCATGACAAGTATGACTCAATTGACTTGGCTGCCAGATTGGAGAAACATGACTTGATCTTCTTCAGACAAATTGCAGCACATTTATACCGTAAGAATAAGAAGTGGAACAAAGCACTATCTATTCTGAAAGCGGATCAATTATGGAAAGATGCTATTGAAACTGCTGCTATTTCTCAATCCACTGATGTTGCTGAAGATTTGTTGACTTACTTTGTTGAAACTGGTAACAATGAAGCTTTCATTGGACTACTATACAGTGGGTATGATTTGATTCGTTTCGACAAGGTTCTTGAGTTGGAATGGTTACATGATTTGGGCGATTATATCAAACCTTACCTAATCACAGTCGAAAGAGAAAGAAGTGAGAATATTCAAAAATTGATCAAAGATTTGAAAATTAGAGAGGAAGCTAAGACCAAAGAAGAAACTGAACCAGTCTTGGGGGGTCAGAGATTGTTGATCACCAACGGTGTCCCAATTGGCTATCAGCCAACAGGACAAGGCTTTGGTAATGGATTTTGAAGAAAGTTGAGAGATTTTGAATTTGAAAGTAAAGCTATGCAAGAATGAAAATTAAAAAATGAAAAGTTATCTTTGAAGAGGTTATGTACAATAGATGAACATGTATGTTAACACCAAGTCTGTGAGTGTAGATCGTGTGCTATAGCTATAGATCTCTAATGAGCACTGAAATCTCGATCCAACTGCTTATGTAATGGATCCAGCCCCGTTGAATTTTGTGGCCGGTGAGATTTGCCGTTTTCGGAGTTGTTTTGTGCACAAGCGGTTGCTTATCAAATCGAGATAATTTGCATGGCAACGATCGCTATAAAAACAAACAAACTCCTCCAATCTGAAAGCTCTTTCAAACTCTGCACAACGTTCGCCTTTGCCCACCCTTCTTAGCCACTCTCGCGTGCACCAAGCTTCTTCTTCTTTGCTCCGTCATCTGCCTTTGGTGCTAGCTTCTTTCTGCTGACTGCTCCAAGTTGAACTGCTCCCAGAAGCCTTGTTCCCTTTTGAAGCCCCCCAAGTTATCATCTCAACCAAACACAAGCCCGTGGCAGTCATGTTTAAGACTCCTCCTTTGGCCTCCGAAGCAACCTTCGAGACACCTGCAAAGCAGATACAGGTGCTGAACAGTCCTCAGAGTAGTGCCTCCGGCGTCAAGATCCAACAACAAACAAGAGATATCAACCAGATGAATACATCTGATTTGCGAATGCTGACTCCAAAAAGTCCCTTCGACTATACTACACCTTCAACAGTCCATAGATCCTCTATTGATCAGTATGCCCCATCTGCTGGATTGTCCATCAGTACCGTGTTCGACACACCAACAAGTGCAACATTTCCTTCTCCATCTACATCGCCAGTCAACTACAATGTTCTATCCTCCCCAATACCCATTATTCCTTCTTCTTTGACACTCCTTGGTAACTCTGAGAAGCTATTGCCTGTGTCTTCTATTTTCAGTCCATCTGAAGTCTTTGCATCTATTGTTGACTCTATTATTGATCCGAAGTTTAACGATGGCCTTCAGCTAAAAAGCGTGATAGGCAAAGGTTCTTTTTCAACTGTTTTCAACTGTACATCGAATAATCATGAATTTGCTATCAAAATACCCAAAAATACCAGCAGCAGCAAGCAAGTCTTGAAAGAGATGTTCAATTTCAAGATATTATCCAACTATCTACAGCTACATGACTTGACAAATATAGAGATTCCAATGTTGAACGTTTTTGGTATAACGTATTTGGACAAGTCAAAATATTCAAAACTAAGATATGGTGAGAACCTTCCCTGTTTGGTGTCTTCCAACTTATCTGGGAATCTTCAGGAATTGATCATGAATGAAAACCACGATCAACCCACCGATCGTCCTGCCAATCGATTACATATTGGTGCTGAGCTTTGGTGGAAATTGGCCAAACAGTTGATAATGGGACTGGTGGTTTTCAAAGATTGCAACATGATCCATCTTGACCTAAAGACATCCAATATTTTGTTCGATGCAACATCTACAAACTTCAAGATTGCTGACTTGACCAGTGGAGGTTTGAGAGACGATATAACTAAACAGTACTCAACATTGCTTGAAAACGGTTCTTACTTTGACGTCACTTTGCAATATTGTTCACCTGAGTTGGTTCAAGTTCCCCCAGCTATTCCTTCATTTGAGTCTGATCTTTATGCAGTTGGTTTGATTTTGTTGACTGCAGCGATTGGTGAAGAACCTTATACAGACTTCTTAAGCTCTCAAAAATCATCCAACTCATTGATCATCTTGAATGAGTGCATCAAGAAGAACAAAATACTAGATCTATTATCATCACAGAATCTAGGTATCTTGGAGTCCAATCATGATGCGTTTACACTGATCAAAATGATTTTGTCACAACGCGCTCCTCTGGAAACAATTGTCTCATATCTTAATGACTATTAATCGGTGATACATGGATATCATCAGGCATGATTTCCACTGCACCACCCTCACTTCACTTCACTCTAGTTTGTTTTATTCACAATCTTCAATCTTGTTCGAGCTCATCGTTCAAATGACTATCAATATCGCACATTGGCTTCATCCAAGTCATTCTGTTACAGCTCACTACATGCCATTCATGACACTGTATTATTAGATATGCCCAGGGACACCTTTCTATACACGAAATTCATGTGTATTTATTCAACCATTGTAGGATATCATAGAGCTGTCAGCTAAGCTGCAATAGTGTGAACCTCGAATTCCTATCTTGTGGTGTAGAGGTGTTATTCTGAAAGAACAGTCACAAAGTGCCCAATCTGGAAATCTGCTGAGGATTTCGCGAACAACTCAATTTTTGGAAGGAGCTGCCAAAACTCATGGTGTCAATTTCCTGGGGAGCCCCCTTCGCGCTGGCACAGATTCTGGTACTGAGATTTACGCACCTCCTCCCCCTAACTCTTAGTTCTCAGATTTACGCCGCAGCACCTCTCCGCCCAGACTCCCGCTGACCGCTCAGTAAGAAGTTTCGGTAAGCGACACACACAGCGTTTCTCAATTTTTTTTTTGCGTACTCTCTGAAAAATATCAAAAGTGAAAACTTGCGAACAAAAGTGATATTTACATCTTTTAGTTTGAGTGTTTCTCATAATCATCAGTTCAAAATGGTATGTTTCCAGACATCATCCACATGGAAAGGGGAAACACACATATCACACGTAAAGAGCTCATCTCAAAGTAACCTTTGCTGCTTTTTTTTACTGTTCAATCAATAGTCAGTCAGAAGCTTCCATCAATCAAACAGATCACATCTTCAAGAGTCATACTCAAAGAAACTCAACTATGTTCATCTGATTTACAAAGGCTTTTCAAATATCATAGAGTATCTGTGATTGTAATGGCCAGATTCCACTCCATAGGTTTACTATCTCAAGATTGTTTATCGTGATCTGATTTATAGGTCCAATTCTGGATAGGAGTTCTCATACCATAGTCCAGCCAGAACTAAAGCATATCATTCAACTTGTCGTTCACATCCTCAACAATCCATATATAACGTGTGCTTCTCCGACCATGTCCCCCTCTACTAAACTCAGCTTTACTAACAACTTATAATTTTTAGTCTGCCACCAAAGCCCAAAACCCTATGCGTGAATTGAAAATTGAAAAATTAGTCTTAAACATCTCTGTTGGTGAATCAGGTGATCGTTTGACTAGAGCTTCAAAAGTTTTAGAACAATTGTCTGGTCAAACCCCAGTCCAATCCAAAGCTAGATACACTGTCAGAACCTTCGGTATCAGAAGAAATGAAAAAATTGCTGTTCACGTTACCGTCAGAGGTCCAAAAGCTGAAGAAATCTTAGAAAGAGGCTTAAAAGTCAAAGAATATCAATTAAGAAACAAAAACTTCTCCGAAACTGGTAACTTTGGTTTCGGTATCAACGAACACATTGATTTAGGTATCAAATACGATCCATCCATTGGAATTTACGGTATGGACTTCTACGTTGTCATGGGTAGACCAGGTAACAGAATTGCCAGAAGAAAACATGCTAAAGCCGTCGTTGGTAACTCTCACAAAACCAACAAAGAAGATTCCATCGCTTGGTTCAAACAAAAATACGATGCTGATGTCTTAAACAAATAAGTTATTGTTTAATGTTATAATTTGCTTTGTATAAAAATATCATGTAAACTTTTTGGGATAAATACGATCTAGTGCTGTAGTTTGATAGAATATTCCAATATATTAAACAATTCTATAACCAATCATGTGAGAATAAACAATATCTTTCAAATTGAACATCCCTTCATTAACATTACTATGATCAATCAGACACATTACCAGAATCTTCCAATGCTGCCTCTGGGATCTCATCAAACTCTCTATGATACAAATCGCTGAACTCGATGCTTTCTTCAATTTCATCAAAACCATCTAGCCAATCCAATTTAAATTTAAGAAATCTCTCCGCATTCTCTTTCACGAACCTCATTGATTCTTCTTTATCTGAATAGTCAAGTCCCGACAATCTATTGAATATCAATCTCAAATAGAAACCTATCGAGTTCAAACCTCTCAAATAACCAGAATCTGGTTCGCTCGAATGTTTTGGAGGATAAGTTGATGGACCAACATCGGGAGTAACACTTTGAGCAAAGTCGATGATATTGACTTTTATGGTTTCCATATTATCACCATCATACATCATCAATAGACTGGATCCATAAAATCTATAACCCTTCATTGTTTTAACTGCTTTCTCTAACCCATAGATATTTTCAAGAAGTTGTGGAATTTTGATCAAAACTGAATAGACTGATTCACCATCATATAGATATCTGATAATGCTGGCAGCAAACTCAAAACCTATCTTAACTCTTCTACCAAAATACTTATCCTTTGAAATGAATTTGTTGGTTTTTTTATCCCAACTTTGCATACCACAAATACGAACACCTAGTTGACGCGAGGTCGTAGTTGCACACTTCCGTCTTTGTGATGCCTTCTTCTTTGGTGTAGCTTCAACCCCATACTGTCTAGTCCCCATTTTTAAGTCTAAAACACATGGCTTAGTCATCCCATTTGTCAAATCCTCAAGTAAGATAAATCTCTCTATTCTATGGACTTTCTTAACACTTGGTCTAGATGGAATAATTAAAGGTGAGGCAGATGCTGATATTGAATCAGTATCACCTTCTTCAATTGCTGACTCGTTAACGTTGTCATGATCATCATCCATAACAAAAATGGAATTGCTATCAGATCTTTTAAGTTTTTGACCATACTTTGGAGAGTCTTGTTGATCCGGATTGTTGTTACTACTCCCCATGTCTTGTAAGTTCACCAGAGAACTGTAGTTCTTCTTCAGGCCACCGTTATGTGATATGAGGCCCGTTCTTCTTTCTAAATCACTTGAAGAAGCACTCATACGATGTGGTCTTGGTCTTTCTAGAACTCTTGGTGACGTTGAATGCTTCAAAATTCTCTGTGTTTTCTTTGAACGGATTGGAGCAAATACTTCTTGTAACACTAGTTCTTGAAGTTTTCTATTGACTGTTGTTGAGCCGATCGAATTTGTAGGAACCAACACAGGGGAATGGATTGGAGAAGCCTCGGATAAATAAGAGAACGAAGAAGCTGGGGAAGGTGCAGAACTTGAATACTGATCCCACAAAGACTCAGGGATGATATGTTTGTTATCATCCAACACGACTTCTGGTGGAAATTCTTCATTATAGGATGTTGAGGATTTTAGCCTGCTCGCTATGGAAATATTACCAGCATCCTCAGCAATTGGAACCAGGATTGGGGAACCATCATTAGTATCCAAGGTCAGATCTCCGAAAGATGTGTCTGCAAGATCAGACTCATCGACTAGGGTCGTATATCTAACATTCAAGACACCGATATATTTTGGCATGAACTTTAGTATCTCCCCATGGCTCTTCTCGATTGTTTCATACCACCAATTCTCCCTATTAACCAAAGCTTTACAAACAGCCCTATGGGAAAATCTGAAAATAGCAGTGTGTCCTCCAACCTTGTTCTTGAATGGGGTAAGTTCGACAGCTAAAGAGAACTTGTTGTTATCATTATCATCATCATTATTATTATTATCATTATCATCATTAATTGCAAGATTGTCGCTCTTTTTCTCTTCCTTGCCTTCGTCACCATGCACGGATTCTTCTCCATTATTATTATTGTTCTTATACCTGTTGTGAGTATCATTATCATCAACTTCATTGAAATTGGAAAATCTAACAGTAGTAATCAACTCTTCATTGTGTGATTGCTTGTGATCTTCAGATGAACTCAACCCTGCCAAAGTTGTAGATGTGGTTGCAATACTAGCAACATCACTCTGATTTCCGCTGTGAATCTCCAGGTCCTCTTGGAGATGGATCTTTTCGCTTTCATTTCCTTTTGGGATGTATGTAGCGAGTGACAAAGGCTCAACTATGGCCTCAGACGGGTCTAGTGGGTTCCCCACCACTATCGATGGTTGCCGCTGTTTATAATGGTAAGACACGGCAGACTCGTTGAAAGGAGCGTCGAGGGTGGCACTTTTTGAGTACAATTTCAAAGACTTCAGATCTTTGGAGACCTTGGATGCAGAGTTTGAAACTGTTTTACTTGCTGTGTTTCGAAGGGCCTCATTCGAGTGTGATGAGTGATTATTATTGTTATTAGCATTATTTTGATGGAGGAGATGCGAGTGCTCTTTGTCGTTGATGTTAGAGGAGGATTTGTTGTCGTTTCTGAATAGGCGGAGGGAGTACGCTGCCTTACGACCAGTGATTTGGCTTGGAGGAGCAGCTTCTGTGGGCTCCTGGTGCCGGTGCTGATGGACCTGTGCGTGTTGTTGTTGTTGTTGTTGTTGATGATCCTCCATTCTTGTAGGATGTGTCTGTGTGGATTCTGCCTCAAGGCCAAAGACTGTGACTGTTGCCGCTCAAGATGGATGGTGGACGTTGAGCTTCTTGGAGGTGGCACTTGGTTCTCGTGGTGGAGTGTGGTGGCATAAACAAGTGGTGCGTGCTGGAGGACTGTTGTTGTTGAGCAGCAGTGCGTAGTGTACGTGCTGTGTCGCTGCGGAAGGAAACAGTGAGCAGAGTGCTTGGTCAGAACGAAATTGACACCTTCTGGGCCTGACAATAAACGTGGAGACTTGTTGTTCTGGGAAACGTGCTTCGATCAGTAGGCTGAAGACAATGAATCAACAAACGAAAATAAAATGATGTCACCGAGTGCTGGTTTCTGTCCACTTCTTAGTGGCGAGTGGATGCTTCTGCTTGGGCTGTGTGGTCTGTTCAGGCAGACGGGGTTCTCTCTCTCGTTGCAGGTGGGAAACGCTCTGTTTGGCGTGCTGCTGCTGTTGAAGTGTGCTTCTTTTTCCCTTCCTTATCAATATTTCAGCTCTCCATCGAAGGGCACATTTCGTTTCCTCTAACAAAGCTGAAAATTTGTGTGTGACCCCAACCAGTGATGAGCCGGGTAATGTGAGACGTGTTACTCCGTTACGTAAGCGAGGCGAACATCTACCTACTCCATTATCTGTCAGGCCCGTATTTATTGTCTCATCTGGAATCATGAAAAGGTCGCATTCAAATGGAGTGTATAAATAGGGTGCAGAATGACCATTAACTGTCGGCCCCCTCTTCAACGTCAATCGATCTGAACAAATCACTGATAAACATGGCATCTTTCAGCGCGACCGAGCTGGCAAGACTCACAACTACTTTATCCTCAACTGCCTCTCAAACACTCTTCTTTGAGCCTTTCACAAGAACGGAATCCCAAGTACAAGCCTATGTTACAGCTCCTAGAATTCTAAAAAACCATAGGCTTCTTAAGGATATCTTCAAGAAGCTTTGGACTCGTGAAGCTTTCTCATCAGCAAATTGGTGGAGTGAGGTACTCAAAGACTATAGAAAATGGACACTATGGCGTACAAAGCAAGCTACAAAAGTGATGGTATACTTATTTGTGAGGGCATACGATGCTTACAGTGGTGATGATACTACTTTGCGCAGCTATATTCAATCGTCCACTTTAGAGAACGAAAAGTCTATCCAAGAGGCAACACATCCATTTTTTCAAGAAGTTGAACAGGCACTTCTAGAGGAGATTTTTGACTCAAACCAGCATGAACTTGATCAATACCTGGAATCTTCAGTCAATGCAATCAGTGTAGTTCAATACAAGGATCATCCACAGTTACAATTGAATGACGATGGACCACTCCCAAACTTTCTGATCCCAAAGCTTTTGTTTCAACGAACTGTTCACTATCAAGGTTATTTCAAGACGGTACTAAGATTCTATAATGAACAATCATCTCCTAATTTGATGATTGAAATTGATGTCCTTGATGAAGATGACAATTGTCTATTGAAACGTTCCTTTGCAGAAAATCTAGTGGTTATTTTAGACGAGGTATTCAAGAATCAAACTGCGTTATTGTGATCCCAACTCTCCATACTTGAGCTTGAGAATCTCCACTCCAATTTCAACGTTCTTCGATATGCTTTCCTGCCATCTTTGATTCAAATGGTTGATCACTGGTTCTGCCTCAAGTTGTTGTTTTTTTCTTTCTTGATTTATTTCTGTAATTTTTCTCTTCTTATTTGTTATTTCAGTGTTTAATGTTTCATTGGAGTGCTCAAGAAGATCATTGCTTATTAACCATTGACTTTTACCGTATTTTGATAGAATTTTAAGTAGATTTTGCTTCAAGTAGGTGTATGATATTGATTTTTTCAATGAATCGAGATCATCAATATTGGAGTAATGAGATAAATCGATCCCACCAAGAGTAAAATCTTCAGACTCTAAACGTTCTTTCGGTATTTCCCTTATGAGAGTATGAACATCAGGTAGTGGGTATAATTCTTCAACTTTTTCATGAATTTTATCGAATGTTTGGCCTTTCAACTCCTCATTAATCAGTTCTTGTACCATTAATCTATCCTCCTCTGTTATTTCATCATCAATATCTACTCAACAGTTAGTATTTCTTGTTGCACCACTCCAATAAGAAAGGAAATCAATGGGGACATACATGGTAATGAGTCCAATGGCTCGTAATTCATCGCAAAACTGGCTCGAGTGCTTCAAACTGGAAAGAATCTGTAACTTTATCCATTTGATTCACTTTATTATAATCTTGCATTTTGTATGTTCTGATATTTACTCGTATATCACGTGACATTACCGCCTTACCTTGTGTAAATAACAGCACTAACTAAAAATCTGATCTCGAAAGTTTTTGAAGAAAATTGGAAAATAACCATTGTCGAAAGCTCTGAAATGCTGAACAAAAAGGCTCAAAGTTTGTTTGGATTGGCTCAGAATGCTGCGTTTGACCAGAGGCATACACACATCAAGACCGGCTCTGCAGTCTCTAATTGAATCCACCGAAAGTCCGGTCGTTGCTGGTGCCAGGGAAAGTATCGAGAAGTACTTGCAATATTACAAGACACCAAAAGACTTGAGACCGTTTGTTTACAGAAAGAAGAACGCAAGTGAGCTGCTATCAAGAGATTTGTGGGATGAAGCTGCAAAGAAAAGAATTGTTCCATTGGACTCCCCAAAAGTTCCTTCCACATACGCTCTAAGTACACTTCTGCTCAACGCTCGTGATCAAGAAGAATTACATCAATACAAGTTGAAATTGGTCGAGCTTGCAAAGAAACCAAACTACACAAAGCCATTGCATATAACCTCGTTCTTGAGAAGATCTGCCGAGTTGAACAGATTATCTCACGGCCTAACCTTCATCTATTCTCAAAAAGACATAACCCCAATTCTAAATGAAGAGAATTTGAATATCATTCTGTTCTACCTTTACATAAATCCTGCTAAATCTCTGCACAATGCGGTTCTCAAGGCTCAAATTGCCAAATCCAAAATAAGTAAAAGCAATGATGTCACTGACCTTTTGGAGGCCACCCTTTACCTAAAACATCAAGAACCAATTCCTGCTGAACTCTCTTTGAAAATCTCCAACTCTTCAACATCTTCTATCCCACCACCATTACCTACTGACAAAGGGACTGGTAGATCTTCTCATCTACTAAAAGAAAACCAAACTCTATACTTGACTTACAAACCAATTGAGATTGAATTCAAAAATCATGAACTGAGTGCCGTCCCATCTGTTGCAAACGCAATCAAATTTGTGAAGTCTTACAAAGCTCTACAAGCTAAAGTTGGAAACCCAGATCTCTACGAAACTGTGGTGGAGTCAAACACCTTTGGCAAATATCCAGAGACCCCTGCAGAAGCAACTGAAGCTGAAGAGACCACAGAAGCTGAAGAGACCAAGTAATGGCACAATGGAGCCGGGATTTTTCCTGCAAAGACTACGTATAGACGAGATCCTGTAAATAAACACCAGACAGCAGCTGCTTGTCGTGCACTTTAATTGTTGCTGAGCAAACTCGATTTGTATTGATGTATGGAAACCCATCGGTTGGCGCAACATTTTTCAATTTTTTTTTCTTTGGCCATTGGTAAATGAATCAGTCAAAACCATTCAAAGAAAAGAGGAGCATTTTTCTGTTCATCTCGCTGGTTCACGTGCAATGAGCGACCAAGTAGCTGCTCCTGTCGCTCCTGCTGCTAATTCTGCTGCTGATGCTGCAAAACCTGACTCCAAGCACTCCAAAGCCCCTGCTGAAACTAACCCTGACGGCACAAGGAAGCTTACAAACAAAGAGTTGAAAGAGCTAAAGAAGAAGGAGAAATTGCAGAAAAGAGCTGCTGCTAAAGAGGCTGCGGGCATTCCAAACAAGGCAGACCTTCCAAAGGAGCAACTGCAACAAAAGGGCAAACAACAATCGGGCTCAAAAGCTTCGGCCTCATCATCATCGTCATCATCATCATCATCAAAGAAACCAACTACAAAGAAAGTCACCCTGTTCAGTCATCTGGAAACAAAAGACCAAAGAAACGAACTATCAATTTCACAGGCTCAAGTCAGCAATCTTATACATCCGGCTGTTCTCTCGTTAACGTTGAAGTTCTCCTCTTATAGAATTGTGGGTTCTATTCCAAGATGTAAAGCCATGCTTGAAGTCTTCAAGAAAGTGATCTCAGAGTATCAGACACCAGAAGGAACCACTTTAACGAGAAACCTGACCAACTATCTAAGTAATCAAATTGATTACTTGAAGACATCAAGACCTTTGAGTGTGACCATGGGTAATGCGATCAGATGGTTAAAGCAAGAGATTTCATTGATTTCTATTGATACTTCAGACAGTCATGCCAAAACAGAACTTGTTGAAAAAATTGATACTTTTATCAAGGAAAAGATTGAACTGAGTGATAAATTAATCATTCAATCTGCATCCCCGCATATCTCCAATGGGTCAACAGTCTTGACATACGGAAACTCAAATGTTTTACAAGAACTATTTCTCTACAATCATAAGGTCCTGCAAAAAAAATTCAACGTTATCATTGTTGATTCAAGACCATTATTTGAAGGTAAAACATTAGCAGAAGTTCTAACCAAGAATGGATTGAAGGTTCAATATGTCCTCATAAACTCATTAAGTTCTGTTTTCCAAGATGTTGACACTGTTTTCCTCGGTGCACATGCTATGTTATCTAATGGATTTTTATATTCAAGAGTTGGCTCTGCGTTGATTGCCATGAAGGCTAAAAATAAAAACATCCCAGTCTTGGTTTGTTGTGAATCCATCAAATTTTCAGACAGAGTTCAATTAGACTCTGTTACATTGAATGAGTTGGGTGATAATGATGATCTTATCGAGATAAATAATTCAAATAAATTAAAGAAATCAAGTGTTGCATTACAAAACTTCATTTCAACTCATAATGAAAAAGATAAACAACCGACTCAAACAAAATCCAAGAACAACCAACAACAAAAGAAAGATCAAGATGACGGTTCATTACAAAAGGATGAATTACCATTATCCAACTGGAGAGATCAACCAAATTTGAACATCCTTAATATAATGTATGATCTAACACCACCAGAATACATTCAGAAGATCATCACTGAAGTTGGTGCACTTCCACCAAGTTCAGTGCCTGTTATCCTAAGAGAGTATAAAGCTACTTAGATTACAAAAGGTAAAACATTATTGATGAGCAAGATTCTACACGTGTAGAGTTAAAAGCAAAACACAAGTGGTGATACTTCGTAAACAACGGTGATGATGGATGAGGAAACAACAAAACAAAACAATAACTTGATATGGAGAAAAAGTAAAAGACATGAGTTTAGTAGTATTTTTTGAAGGATTTATAATTCAATTTGGGTGGTATTGTATGTAGATCATCTAGTTTGAGTTCAGGCTTTTAACATATTCCTCTAGTTTTTCCCATTTTTGTTTCTTTTCTTCTTCCTTCTTTCTATTTTCCTCCAATGATTGATGGTATAGCACCGTACAATGATCATAAAGTATTGGATTTGAATCCATAAATATCTTTAAGGCATTGTAAACCAAAGTATGAATTGTTCTATTCCAATTTCCTGATGATGAAACACTCAATACGTCATCTTGAAGCGAGTGGTTGTTGGACATATTTGCTTGATCTAATGATGTGATCTCGTATAACGATGAGAAAATGATTGGTAATATAACTTCTGCATTTTCCGTAACCAAATTTAGGAAATATTCATTATTCCAATAGCACAAGACTTTTTCAGAGACTTGAAAATGTGGGGACGATATGCATTTCGCCAATTGAACAAACAATGGAACCTCAATCTTGACAAATTCAAGAGGTTCAATAACTTCAAAGATGTCTTCAATTTCATTCAAAAACATAACTTCTTTAGTTGAGTTGATCTTCGGCCAAAATCTTAATAAGCTCATAACAACTTCTTCAGTCAACAATGGATCTTTTTCCAAAAACTGAACAACACAATAAGCCAATTGTGGATGGTATAATGATAATGATCTAACCTTATGTAATGGTAATAAAACTCTTATCAAGAAAATTTTATGTTCCTCTTTCAATGGTAAAGCAAATCCATTGATGATTGAACCTAAAATTTCCAACAATTCGGCAATCCCATTAAATCTTTCAGTTTCATAAACAAACTGTAGGAAGACATTATTCATTGATCTTCTGATGAAACTTCTCAAACTTAGGAATTTACCATATATTCTATGCAAAGTAGTTTTCAAACAATCACGCTCTCTTGGATCTTCAGAATCAAAAAGTTCCAGTAATTTTAAGACAAAATCATGATCGATATACTGTTTGGCAATCGTATGATTGAAATCAGGACTCTCAACAAATCTTAAGAAAAATTCGTACACAGCTTGCATATGAGGCCATGCAACCTCATTGATTGGTTCATCTTCATCTGGATCATATATATCACCAATTGGATTGACTGGTGGTGGGATTGGTCTGAATAGATTTCTCTTGAACATATCAACAATATGTTCATACATTTCCTCAGTATAGTTGAATCTATTACTTGATATGAATTCAATAAGTTCTTGTAATGTTATTCTCTTGATTTCTTTTCCCCGAATATCAAACGATGGATCATTAAAGTCAAACATAACGTTACATTGATCAACTTTCATTATCAATAGATCCAATCTTTCATCAGGTGGAACCTCGTCAAAACTTGGTAATTTAGTAATGTCTGTATGAGAAGATGGTTCAAATCTTGATGAAGAATGTCTTTGAGGGGATTTGATCAAATCAATGTCTGGAGAAACCAATGGCAATCTTTCGAAAGAATGAGAAGAGCGAGGAATTGTAACCTCTGGGCCATCTGAAGAATTACCCATTGTTATGTCTTCATTTAGATATGTAGCACCACCAACCAAGTTTCTCGATGGGGGAGTAACTTGGATATCAGGACCTGTACTTGTAGCAAATTGAACTGAAGATGTGGATGCTTGAGTAGGAGTATGAGGAGTGAAAGCCTGTGGAGATGTTTTTGGTTTTTGAGAGGTAGAGGGACTTGGAGATGGACTATTTCTTTCGCTGTTTTCTGGAGATACAACACCACTTGGTTCAGGTTTCTTTGAGGTTGACTGATTTTTGGATTTTGAAGGAGATGATGTTGAGTTTCTTGGAGATGAATTTGCAGAACTTGGATTTGAACTACTAGTGCCCGGTTTTAGCGTTGATGTATTTGTTTTCTTATCTTTTGATCCTGGGGTAGAGCCAGTAGAGTTGCTCGCAGTGTCATCTTTGTCTTTTTCTTTCTTTTTCGAGGATAAAGAGGATGTTGATAACGAAGAACCCTTTCTTGAGAGCTAATATTATTGTGTTGTTAGTAATTGAGCTCGAGAGGATGTTTTCCTATCAAAAGATGAGAAGTGATGAAATAGAGGCATTTTCACTGATGGAAAAACGTGGTACCGTACTCACCCTTTGCTTGAATCCTTTCATCATCCTGGCTGATTGTCTGTGTTATGCTAAAAACCAGAAGTTATTCGGGAGGCAGCGCTTCCTTGGGGGACTGATCAGTGAGTGGCCTGTATTGGGTCAAGGGAACAACAGCAGCACTCAACGCTTTTTTGGGGCGATTTCAGGCTGTTTTCAAGGCTCTGTTTCGAGAAGAGGCAGTGGTGTTGAGATCTTGCAGACGCGCTGGGCAGCTGGCGGGTAATTGTCTGGAAGGAAGCGATGAGAGCTGAAAATTGAGCCTGTTTTGGTTCGGTTTGTTTTGGTTTTGTTGAGTTTTTACTTTTGACGATACTTTTAATTAATTAATCACGGCAGGGAATTTCTGGATATTCACAGGACGAATTCGCGGATTTTGTGTGTGTGGATTACTTAAGCAATACTGAGCCCTCTCTCTTTCTTCAGCTCAGTCAGAGTTTACCATGAATTGAGGGTGCGTCCACTCTCCAGAAGTACTACAGTGCAGCCAGAGCCAAGTTCTGTGTCTCAGAATTGAGTGTTTATAAGAAAATCAGTCAACTTTTGCACTAGTTAAACAATCTGTTAGGACCTCGTTAGTCATTACGACAGCTAGAATCATCTTCCAGTGATCATTTCCCTCTTCCCATGGCCTTTTGTTTCCTTTATTCCATATTTGCTATATCAGAGTAGCGGTTCTTAGGTTATTCAACAATTGAGAAACATCACGACTAAATGAATCTATTCCCATACTGACAAAGTAACTAAGTTCTATCATCATTAAAAGAAAACACCACCAGAGAAAAAAAAAAAAAAAGGGAGAACAACACTGGATCAACGGAGTGATTGCTGATACATACGCATCTGAGCCGTTATCCACTTCATCACTGAGCTCCTGCTCAATAAACACAGAAAGATAGAACGAACAAAGAAAAAAAAGGAAATAAAACAAAAGATGAAGTTTTTCGTAGTGGAAAGTTTTCGACGCTCAGGGCTGAGAACCGACCCGCGTCACTTCCAGTCTTATCACGTGCCAATTTGGCTCTTGTTTACCCTCGGTATTGCAACACTGCTCCCACGCGCGCGCGGCATTACGTAATTATGATGTGATTGATTTCCCGATTAGGCAATGGCGAACAATTGGCGCTGCTGCCAAACGCGAAAACGCAATTTGAAATTTCACATATAAAAAAAACCGAATTTTATGGCTTGCTTCTTCCTCCTTCCTTTCTTTTTGCCACCAATTCCTAGTCAATTTAGTTCGGTCTTTCATCACCAAAAGTAGGTTAAACAGAGTTTGGTCGAGGCATTGCGTCTGTTGGCTAATTGACTCTCACTTGCACTTTTTGCACAGTTGAAAAGGGACTATTTTTGAGCTGTTTGGCGAGGTTTCATCTCCCACCCAGCCCCTGAATTTTCTCTGTATAAAGGCTCAGCCAACTAACAATTATTTTCTAGTTAATTAAACTAATTCACACACACAAAATGCATAGAACTTACTCTTTAAGAAACGCTAGAGCTCCAACTGCTTCCCAATTGCAATCTCCTCCTCCACCAACTTCCACCACCAAAAGTGGTCGTTTTTTTGGTAAAGGTGGTATCGTCAACTCCTTGAGAAGAAACACTGCCGGTCAATTTGGCCCTGAATTATCCAGAAAATTATCCACTTTAGTGAAGATTGAAAAAAACGTCTTGAGAGGTATTGAAGTTGTTGCCAACGAAAGAAGAGAGGTTGCTAAACAGTTATCATTGTGGGGTGAAGATAACGATGATGACGTTTCTGATATCACTGATAAATTAGGGGTTCTAATTTATGAAATTGGTGAATTAGAAGATCAATTCATTGACCGTTATGATCAATATCGTTTGACTTTGAAATCCATCAGAGATATTGAAGGTTCCGTTCAACCATCTAGAGAACGTAAACAAAGAATAACTGACAAGATTGCTTATTTGAAATACAAAGACCCTCAATCCCCAAAAATTGTTGTTTTAGAACAAGAATTAGTTCGTGCTGAAGCTGAATCGTTAGTTGCTGAAGCTCAATTATCAAATATTACCAGAGAAAAATTAAAAACTGCTTTCAATTATCAATTTGATTCATTAAGAGAACATTCTGAAAAATTGGCTTTGATTGCTGGATATGGTAAAGCTCTATTGGAATTATTGGATGATTCTCCAGTTACCCCAGGTGAAACTAGACCAGCTTATGACGGTTATGAAGCCTCCAAACAAATCATTATCGATGCTGAAAATGCTTTGGCCTCATGGACTTTGGATCAAGCTCAAGTTGTTCCATCTCTAAGTATCAGAAGAGCTGAAGATGAAATTTATGATGATGAAGATTTAGCTGAACAAAACTTGGCTGAACAAGAATGGAATGAAGAAGAATCAAAAGTTGCTGCTTAATTGAAGAAGTATGATTTGACTTGAAGAAGGAAGAAACTCTTTGTTTTTTGATTTGATTTGATTTGATATCAACTGTCTATTGTGATGGTTTTTTTCTCTTTGTTTTTGCCTTGTTTTCTTATTATCTTGTTTAGTTTTGTGTCTTTAGTTTGATTGAGTCTGAGACTGGAGAGAAGGTTGATTGGCCTTTTCTTGTTTGTTTTTGTATACATTATTTCATCATCATCATCATCATTGTGATCATTTTGCTGTGCTTTTTTATAGTCATTTTGTTTATTACGTTTAACTCTATCACTTTTATAAAAGTTTTCACTGACTTTATTGTTGCCTACATTAATATTGAGTTTATTACGTGTTAATGGTAAACGATCATCTTTCCTAAATTATTGACATTTATATTGGTTCAAATTCTTTTTGGGATTTGTAGTACTTCAATTTTGATTCCTTTGCCTAATACCGTTGATTTCTTATAATCGTACTTTTGTATCAATTTCTTGTCATCGGTATTGTTTATTGAGATAGTCTCGCCTTCTTTGGGTATTTTCAATTGATCCTCATCCTCGTCTTCTTCCACCAACAATACTGGCTCCTGTTCAAATTGTTCCTTCTGATCCAATTTTCTTGGTGTTCTGATCAGTAATTTCAAACTATCATGATTGTCGTCTTGTTGGTATATTATTCCCTGTCGAAGGTTCAGGATGAATTTCACACTTAGATAAATCCTCACTTTCCAGCCATTCTCATTGATCAAGAAAGTTAACAAATCTTTTGCTTTCTCCTTGCTTGTAGTGCTGCCACTTTTCTCAGATTGTGATTGCAGCAACTCTATAGAATCAGTGAACAGCAACGAAATCAGGTGTTTCTTCAACAAGTCGTTAACCAGCTGCGAGATTTGGTTGTTTGAGAGGTACACCCTGGAAGACGATCTCAGTCGTACCAGAGCACGGTGGTTCTTGGTGGTGGAGCTAGAAATAGCAGCCTCAAATAAAGAAACTGATTCCTTTTGCTGTTTGATGAGCTCTTTCCTATTGGTGAAGATTCGCAGGGGCAAGACCGAGTTCCTTGACACTTTGAGAAACGACGTGCTGTTTATTCGGTGTTAGTGTGGGCACTTGTCTGGTGTCTCTCTCTCATTACGCACATTGGGGCCATTTGTTTCGCTTTTCTTTGAGTAGTGAATGAGTGTTAGTTGACGGTGTTGATTAATCATTTATAAGAAAAACAAACAAAAACAAGGAAATCAACAACATCATCATCATCAGCGGCAGCAGAATGAAGAAGGAGCTCCCCCACCCCAAATCAGCGCCGGTGCAGTCGCCGCTCCAGTCTTCCACCAAGCAGCTGCGCATTCCCTCTTCCTCCTCCACCGCCTCTAACAACAATAGCAACAACAACAAAAGGACGTTTCTTGCGGTGCCTCCTGAGCTCAAAGCTGCTTCCTCTTCCTCCATCAGCTCTTCTCCACCCGCTGCTTCAATACCGCCAGTCTCGTCCACCACCAGGAACCTGTCCTCCACGTCGCTCTCCAGCTACAATGGCTCGCAGGCCAGGCACTCCAAAGATACCAAGAGACTGGTGGACCAATTCTACGATGGCTCCAGTACGCCCATGGGCTCCTCTACAAACCTCTCAACTCCTCAACACTCACGCTCTTCCAGCTCGAACTTCCTATCTCTTCACACTTACGCTTCCCACAATGGAGGCAATGACACAGCTAATGCTTCATCAGCAAACGAGTTAGACTCAAGCCATGACGATTCGTTAGATAATGGGAAAGGCCATGATAACGTACCGCAGGATTACAAGAACTTCAACTTCTTGAGGAGAAGGAATGTGGATAAAGAGTCAATGCGTCACGATGATGCCTTCTCAAAAGATAGAATTCAACTGGATATCCATAAGCTAGAAACTAAAATCGTTGAAAAAGTATCAAAATCACTCGATTCTTCAAATAGATCCTTCATGGAAGACTCGACTGAATTCAATGATGTTTTGAGAGAACTCAATGCAGTAAAGTCACAGATTTTGACATATATTGACTCAATTACTTCAAACCATGCGTTGTTTCTCAAAGAGTTTGATAAATTCAATGCCGAACTAGTCAAACTATACAAATCTCTGGAAATCATCAAGAATTTTGAACAAGTCTTGAGTGATTCAAGGGAGAAATTGAATCTTAACAAAAAGAAACTATTTGAATTGAGAGCAAAGATTGAAATGAATGAGGACCTACGATTAAAACAGTTCAAAATGACCGAAATTAGAAATAAATGGATGACGGTTGGTTTTTCACTGATACTGATGCTTTATTTGATTTGGAAAATCCTATAATAAAGCTTTGAATTTCTCTTCAATGATATTAATGGCAGTGGAGCTTTCAATTGAGCCATCTTTGAATCCATTAACCAACACTGTTGGAGTTACATGAACACCGTTTTGTCTTCCAACTCTTGTGAAAAATTTCAAATCATTTGTAACTGCATTCCCAGCATTTGATGGGGTGGAAGATTTGGCAATATGTAATTTTGACAAGAATTCACTCTTGTTAATTGCACCAGATAATTCAGCAATAGGTTTGATAGCAACGTCATAAATCAATTCATAGATTTCATTTCTTGATAAATGAGCAGTTTCAGTATCATAGAACTTTTCGATATTTTTGAATAATTGATAAGAGACTTTCAGAAATAATTCAGGTTTTAACTGAGCAACGGCTAAAGAAGCTTCATGTAATAGATTGGAAGTTGGATGCCAAACTTGAACGTAATTTCTGAAGATAATTTGAACCTCATTGTTGTACTTGGTTTCCAATGATGGATACAAATTATCATACCAATTGATGAATAATTTAGCACTGAATGGACAAGCGTAATCTAAATAGACGTCAACAACATTTGGATGAGTTCCAGTAGGGATTGTAGCAGGGAAAGCGTGGGAGGCAAAGAACTTAGGCAATAGAGACATTGTGCTTGGTTGATTGACTGATTGACTGATTGATTGGTCAAGAAAAGTAGGAGATTTCTACTGATTGTTGCTAAATTGATCAAGTAGAAATGAGAATAAATGATTACGAATTATGGATTATTTGAGCCACAATATGTTCGGCAACTCACGGCAAAAAAAGCCAGAGGTTCAGGTCAAAGCCCGATCGGATCGGATCGGAGTTAAACGGCGAAACCAATATTCAGAATCATCTATACTTCACTCTTAGGAGCAACAAATAGGCTCCAAAGTCGTATGCGCACCATGGCTATCTAGAGCAGTATAATTTCAATTCCCCTTGATTTCTGAACATCATGAATTATGTTGTGATCGTATAATATTTATAACAATATAATATAGTTAAATATTATTTAATTAACTAGTGCAATAATTCGACGACCTCAATTTCAAAATTCATCAAGATCAAATGTAATTGAGGAGCCAATAATATTGAAAATTATATTAATATATTTAAATATTTTGTTTAATATCAGGAAATTTTAGTAGTTTCCTCAAATAAATTCACGGATTTGATCACTTCCTCTGCTTAATGAGTATTTTTATGTTTGTGTAGTAAAATAGAACATTAAAGAGGTAGCAAAAGCTTTACTGAGATGAAGTCTGAAGTCCGAAGTCCGAGGAATGTTTGTGTCATAGTGTTATGGAAGGATTAGAAGTACACTCATGATCATCGATATTCAGTATCTCTGATCAAACGTGCTTTTGCGGCAAAGGGGCTGAGATGTTTTAGGTATACAGCTGTTATAGGCCATTAAAAGCTCAAGTAATTAAAGCCGTCAAGCAGCTGTGTCGATCGAGCTGGAACGCGCGTGGAGTCTCAAGTAGTGCTCATTATATTATCAAACTTTCCTGTATTTGGAGCGTCTAAAAGTTCCTCGTGGTATTAGAAAGGGTCAACAATGTACTCATGGACAAGTATCAAAACAATGCCACTGTTTGAAGGAAGTTCTGAATTATAGCCTCGTAACTCGTATCCCCTGCGTAATTACGATTTTTCGAACATTATCACTTGATATTTTCCCAAAGAACATTCCATAGACCACCACTGGCGAGTCACGATTCACGAAGCTTTCACCCACATCTGATCATCCTAACCTAGAGAAATACAACCAAACGAAACGTTGTCAACTGTCGGCGTACAAAGCATAATTCATTTTAACTTTTCACTTTCCCCAATCAAAATACATCTCTCCAGCAGCTCAGAGAAGATGGAAAGAAGGCGGAAGATCTTCTACATGGCGGAAGTAGATCTTGCTTGTTTTGTACAGCTTCTCACTCGAAGTTAGTGGTACTTTGGGGAGGGTGATTGTCTGACCAAAACAGTTGTCTATGTGTAAGTAGAAAAACTAGTAAACTTCACTCCCACTCCCATCATCAGTCTCGTCTCCCTGATCAGCCAATGGCAGCCAAGCACACGTTCACCATCTGTAGCTTCGCTTTGCTCAATCAGCAGTCAGCACTCACCTAACGGCGCACTGTTAGATAATTAGTACCATCCACCATAACGAAGTTTAATAAAGTCGCGCTTTTTTAGACACTGTCGTTTGACTTTGTACCTCGAAGCAACAATAGTAAATAGAGTACAAATTAGCCCATACGAAGGCTTGAAAATTTTTTCGCTAGTGGATGCCGGATGGTGGACACGTCTGGAAAACACGTTCACTGCTGCTCCTATTGGCTCGCTTGATGACAAAGCGCCAACCACCAGTCAGTCCAGTAGGCTACTAGGCACTAGGCAGTAGTAGGCCATAGGCTGTAGGAATAGGTGCTGGTGAGCATTTACCAACATCGCATCTGGCAGGATCTGGACTGTCGTTGATTGTTCGAGTTCCCCTTTATGCGAAAATGGTCCCAAAGCTATTCATCCTATCGCCATTTTATATGTGCTCAAACGGTCAAACCATAGGATCTGTGTACAAAACAATTACCAAGATCACAAAGAAAAAGCCATCTCCATGAAGCTATATGCATTTGTCAGAAAGTAGTTGTGCAAGCGATAATTAGCGTACTAATAGTCGAGCCCGCTACTCCTTACATACGCTAGTGATTTGTTACATACATGGCTAAGGAGTGGTATGGTGCTGGAGGTGGCTAGGAGCTGGTAGCTATTGGGCCTAGCTGATACTTCCTAAACCAAACGGCAACTCTGAGGTGATCTCAAGGTTCATATTCGTTCTAACAGTCTAGATCCCTCCACTTGATCTGGGCCCGCCATTGATAATCACAAAACGAATCCTTCTAATAGAGTCATCATCGGACCTGTACCACGTTGTGCATCAAATCATGAATACCTTACAATCCAATAACCCCGTAACTTCCTCAGATTTATGCTCATGGATCATTCATTACCCTAAAACCAGCACACTGGTGTTGGCCATTGTCCATAATTTCCTTTGGTAGGGCTAGGTTAGCTTCCCAAGTCACAAACAATAACAACTCCTGAATCCTGATGCCCTATTTAGCTTGTGCTGCTAGTTGCCTGCTGGCTGCATTGCTAAACGTTGTTTGCATTTCATCGCGCAGGTGCGATTAGATCTTCCCTTTTCACAGTTCCCGCTCTTCATCACCAGTATTCAGAAAGTATAGTGAGAAATCAACTCACACTCCGCAAGGATACTATAGACTCACTCTCTATGTGGTTGGTGAATATTCAGGTCGCCAAAGACATTCTTTTCAGGAGTCGAGGTGGATTTCTCGCTCATAGACCCCTTTCTCCCGGCCTCCAGTAGCCAGTAGCCACTAACTAACCACCTTCTAAGCCTACCGCCTACCGCCTTCTACCTACGTCGCCTGTTTCCAGGGGAAAACTACCCAGAAGTTCGAGCTGTAGTGGGGTGTAGTTATCCACGTTATCCACCCAGGGAAAATCGATGGCACATCTATATATGCGGTATGGCACATCAATTTATTTTCCCACTCAAAGTTAAGATAGGAGGAGGGAAGAGGATCAGCTGAAAGTTGGAGCAGGAAGTAGTCAGCACTCAGCAGCAGCATCACCGGAAAAGTTGTGAGGGAGATGACTGCTACACGATATGGCCAGTATCGCTTATCATGAAATCAACGTTTCACTTAGTGATCGCCGTGAACCTGCCAAAGAGGTTTGAGCTATGAAGTTGAAAGTATAACTAATCACAATAAGTATCACCAGTTCTTCCTTGATTCTAGTTAGCAGCATGATCACCGATGAGCATTGAGCACCGAACTTGATGGCATACTGCACAACAAAGTATAGTTTTATACTGACAATCATTCCTCGAGATCAGGCTCCCATTTTTCCTAGCAGAATTAAACTCGTCGGCCAAGTACTGAACAGTGGCTTATGATACCCATAAACTAAACTACTGGTACAGATAGATCAAACACCCTCGATATACACTTTTCAGCTCCCAGTCCTAAACCATTACAAATAACTCATATACAGGCAAACAGGTACCCTGAAAATCTAACAACAAGTAACAAGTAACAACGGAACTTCAGCAAAAGCCAGCTGCTCTCCGAGTAGGTACATGATCATTCCAGCTGTGTTGGAAACACACTCAGTAGTCAGTAGTCAGTAGTCACTAGTCAGTACCTGAACAGAGGCAGTCTGTACGTCTGTACAGTGTACACTCCAAAGCTCAACCTGGCTTGTAAGCTGTGCAGTTACCACTAATTTTGGCCCTCATAGATCAGCGGCTAGCCGGTTTCTCCACTGCGTTCCCCTCTAGCTAAAATCATGGGCCTTGGGAGTTTGGACTTTGGTGTTTCTTGGAGAGGTTGAGAAGCTGGACACCTCTAGCACGACACTTCCAACTAGCCAGCGATAGTCGTTATTGCGACTGGGTCTTTGTGATCCGCCTCCTTGCACTACTCCGTTCAGAATTGAGGTAAACACTTCCAAGTAAGGAGTGTCGACTGCAGCTGTGTAGAGCGTGGGATTCAGGATTCAGGAGTTAGGTAATGGCGTCTGGCAGTAACAAGTAAAGTGTAAACACAACACGCACGCAGTCGTGTCTGTAGGTGTTGTCGCCTTGCAGGAGTGCTTCCTGCAGGTCGATGCCCCTTTGGAGTATGGCCTAACAGGAATCTTCGCGCACCCACTGATCTTCTAGAAGAATGAAATAGAAGCACCTGAGGAAGAAAAATTTTTTCCATCTGAGACATTTGACAGACACCAATCTAATTTACAAAATTTTCACTAGTGGTCCAATCTGGGGTCATGTCATATGACCATTGACCACTAACAGCTAGCAGCAAAAGAAGAAACTACAACATAACCGACAGAGGGACGGCGCATTCGATTCGATTCAACGCCGGTTTCGCTCAGTTCTTCATCTAATTTGATATAGCGTTTCACACATTCGAGCTAAACTTGATCGATGAATGTTTGGTGTCAAACCAACCATGGGTGATGTTATTCAACCACCGTATAGTAGTTGAGCACGTCAGGGGTCAAAAAAAAAGACCCGTTCATGGCTGATCATTTTCACCCCGTGAACTAGTATAAACTTGATGACGTCTATGGAATGTCATTACTCATAGCCGAAACTCCCATGGTCTGTGACTAGCTAGTGTCTTTGATTGACTAGCGAAAAACATAGACTTTTCACTAAAGTTCATCGACATCAATGAAAAGTTGCACTGTTGCCGATGTTGTCTCATCTTGTAGAGCTCATTACACCCTATTCTCCCAAACACACTCTCATTCAGGAATAATTAGATTTACGCCGTAGAACAGTTTATAGAATCTCTGACGTATGGCAATCCGGGCAAGTCTGTTCACTTTTTCACTATTAACTTTAACATGACATGTACTGTCGACGCCTCGAGTATCGACAGTAGTTGACTCAGTTGACTGGATCAATGATCATGAGCCTCCAGTTAGTTGATAACTGGTTGCGTGATGGGAATTGGTTGTACATCATTCGATCATGGGGCCAATTGCACCATGTAATGGCATCATAATCATGGGGTAAATCATTTACGTCGTACTTAGATCACAACTACAGAGAATGAATACTAATAGTGCATTGACTTTGTTCGAAATCAGCCAAACGTAGAACAATAGGAGTGGTGCGATATACCGAGAACTGGTCAGCTTTCAAGAATCCTGGAACGTTGATCAGGTGAGATGGAAGCTTGCCATGGAAGGTCATTTGATCCAAGAACTTTCTCCCTCCATTGTGAAAAATTCTCTCTGATCACCATTGGCAGGTTGTTGTTGGGGAACTGTGGCTTGTCGCATTTAGCGGGTACTGAATAGTGAACAGCCGGCAGAGAACTGGTTTCAGCCTAAACTTAATTTGAGAGCGGCTCTAGCCAGGATGATTGGCGAGAAGTTCTGGAAGACCGTGGGAGAAACATGAATTGTCAGACAATATTGCTCAATTGGAGGAACAACAAACCGGTAACCGGCAATCCCTGGCTAAAATAGCGTCTAATGGCTGGAGGACAATTCTATCTCGTTTGGAGCCGCTAAATCCTTGATCGAGTTTTTCCTGCATTTTTTTTTTTTTATTTTTTGTTAAAGCTTTAGCACTAACTTCTTGATCACATTTCTTGCAAATCTACACGTCCAGCTGGCAGCGTCCGCTAGGCTCCACTGGCGACTGCCGAGCTCCCAACTTCTTTCCAGCTGTCCTTGATGTTCTCCATACTTCATTGATAACTGCTCATTACCAGTGCCTTTGGATACTTCGGTGTTCTACGACCTCCATGTGGATAAGCTGATAGTGATTTGGCTGTCAGTCTTGAGTATCAGTTACTATCTTTGGCAGCACTAGCGAACCCCCCTTGATCAATGAGATATTACATCTATAGTAATGGGACATGAATGTTGATAGGGTCATGAAGAAAGACGTAGTAAGTAGTCGGCCAGTCGCCAGTCACTAGTCACTACACAGGCCAAAGCAGGCTATCATTGTTAAGGTAGGCTTCGATTGATTATGTTGCGGAAGCTCAAGTTGAACATGTCTATTCGTTTGTCTCATTTTCGACAACTGTCAAAGCTCATGACGTTGCAATACAAGTCAAATCGAAGCTGTATGATATTATAGTTGCTAAGCAAAACGTCAAACAAGCACCGTTTAGATTTACTAGTAGGATACAGATAAGCGATACATCCCCCATGGTATTCATGAGTAATGCAATCTGGGTTCTTCTTGACTCGGCCTATAATCTCACTTCAAACATTAGATTGCTAGTGAATGTCAAACAGGGTCAGCCGTCAAGCAATGAGTGAAGAAATCAGTTGATATGAATTGGTCATTGATGATGATGGTGATGATCACTCAAGAATGATAGTAGATATTTGATAATGCCAGTCAGCGATTGATCGTGATCAAAAGTGACAGAAAAACAGCTGCCATCTTATGTGAGGTGGCCACGGTTTGTTTCTGAAAGCGTTTGAGTATGTAACATCCTTTATCTTTGGTGAACGTTGGGTCCTTGAAAAATTTTACCGTCACTCGTCAATCGTCAGCGCAGAAATTAGAGATTGGAGATTTCATGGAAGAGGGTCATGAAGGCCCAAATTAGCACTGACCACCAGTGACCACAGGCAGTCCTGTACCGAAACATGCATCAGAAAGCATGCTCCTAAGGATTTTAGCTTCGGCCCAAAATGGTTAAAGTGTGGGTTCTTGGTATTTGCATTGTTCTCTCGCATGCACAGTGTCAGCTTTTTGCGACGATCACGAAAGTTTTGTGTATTTTTTTTAAAAGTTTTTTTTTTTTTTGTTTTTTTTTTTGTTTTTTAGCTAGATGCCTTTCAATTCATACACAGTTTTTTTTTTTTTTTCACCATAGATAGCACTTTATTTACTTTTGCAGTTGGCAAAAGGTACACACAAAAAAAGAAATTGTCGACATTGTACTATCTTTTCTTTCTCTCCTATGCTTGATCACTTCCATTTGCAAAAAAATGTGCATCTGAGGAATCGATGCGTATATATATCGTTGCATATCTCCAGATTATCATCAATCTCGTCACTATTGTCACTCCCATCAGCAAAGTACTCCAGACTCCTATTAACAGGCCCTGTTCATTTTTTCCTATCGGCGTCTCTTAGGAACCATAAAGATCGCCAACCACAACAAACTATTGCCTGTCATTGCCGAAATTGTCAAGGGTCAAAATATAACTATCCCATTGTCTAGAAAAAAGGGATCTCCTGATTCAGCCCGGCCATTCATTCAACCAAAGCTTACCAAGTTCGAACATATCACCTTGTCTCGATTCAACTCATTGCTGGCTGGGGAGTTTCTCCTACTCAAAAAACCCTCTCAAGACCTCTACACTGAAGCGAGATCTTCATTCGCACATAAAAGATATTCAGCGTCATATATCTTGTCTCACACTCTCCATCCTCAGTTACAAAAGATCTGAGACATAAAATTACCATATTGAGAACCATCCGTCCCGTGAATATTCAAGTTACCAGCCCTTCAAGTAAAGAACTGTTCTTTTTAATCATCAGCATCGCAGTTTTGTTCTCTGTCTGCTGAGAATCTTTCATTGATTGGTACCGTTGAAGTTCCTCAGATTGGAATCACTTTTGAAGACATTGAGAGTACATATATACTTTGACAAGTGTCCTTTCCTTTCTGAGAAGGAAGTTTCATATTCACCCAAAAGTGCATTTAATAATCTGCATTTATTCAACAATCAACACCCCAGCTTGTGAAGATGTCAACCCCTACTAGATGGAAAGCAAACTCTTTTGACATAAATCAGTATACTCAATCACAAGCCCAACAACAGCATTCTGCTCAATGTCAAATCCCACCTCATTCTTCCCTCCATTACCAATCACAATATGGGTTATCCCAGTATGGTCCACAAAGACATTCAGAGCCATATCATATCTATGGAAATCAACCAAGACTGGTTAGAGCTTCTTCTTTGAGTCCTGCCATCGCTGAAAGTTTGTTGAATGTCAAAGTTATAGTCGATTTCAATGGAGATATTGGTACAATGACCGAGAATTGGACTGAAGAAGAGACCAAGAATTCAAGAAGACTGGTTTACATCTCTGCTGTTCAACAGTTTAACCATTTGACTCTAAGTTTTAAGGCGGTTTCTCAAAGTGATTATGTTTCGGGTTCTCCTGTTGTATCATGTATCTATTGGAAGGAAACAGGTAGATACTATCTGACATCTGTTGATTTGATCTTGTTGTTGGAGCATTTGGTTCAAGATAAGTTCCTTGTTGAAGAGAAAAACAGAATCAGAAGAAACTTGCAGTCAATAAAACCAATTACCATTGCCAAAATTAAACCCGAATATCATGACTTCTTCAATTTGATTATGAACTTCAACAATCCAAGACCAAGACACATTGAGAAAGGTGTTAAAGTGTTATACTGGGATCACTTGAAAGAAGCTCTATCAAAAGTTTTGAGCAAATACACCGTTGATCCAGTTGTTAGTGTTCAGCAACAACCACAATTACAGTCTGAACTCCCACATTATCAGAGTCATAGTTCGGCTAGGTTGAATACAGATGAGGAATATTTTGGTACGCCAAATAGTTCAATTGACAATCAAAACCAAGAAGAGCTTACACCAGATCATCCTTCAGGCCCAAACAGTTCTCAAAGTATAGGCAGTTATCATCAACACCCAGCTGGTGAGTACACTACTAGCTACCCAAATATAACGTACTCATCTGGACACATAGATGGCCATCATTACCATTCTTATGTTCCACATTCCCTTGAAAATCATCAATATCAGACCACACCATACCTCGCACAGCTTCTTCCACCACCACCACTACCACTACCACAGTCGGGAGGCTACTTCTACTCATCTTATCCTTTCAATGGTGATCCTCAAACCTCACAACAATCATTCCTTCCACCCCAGCTGTTTATGCATCAACAAGTTGGCTCCTCATATTTAGTGCAGTCTTTGCCTTCACAGCAAGATATGTTCGTTACTGGCCATGTCTATGAGACCACTGCGGATCAGAAACAGCTTTATCAGTGATTATCAAGGGCTGACTTCCTTTTCTTAGAGCGGTCGGTTCCAGCACTCTCCACTTCAGTTCTTTACACCATCTATCACCAACTGTCTTCAGTACTTATATCTGCATCAGCATATCTGGAGACGGGGCAGTGATCGGTGGCCACTTTATACAATTTCTCTGTAATATATTAGATCAACCCACTATTTCAGTTTGTAGCAATTTCTTAGTGAGGTAGAATAAGTCACGTGAAACTGGCTGAATCGCCGAGGCACAAACACATCGCTAGAATTACGAATTACAACGAATAAACCACCTTCGATCACCACTTTGGAGTTTGGAGCCAGCAGGTCTGTACTCTGCAGCAGTGCTACCACCCAGTCCGGGAGGAGCTCACATGAAGACACTTCTGGGGATAGACGTGAGGGAAAAAGATGCGGTAAAGTTCGATAATCAGAGGTCGAAAGAGGCAACAGTGAAAGTATTCCAAGAGAAAAAACCACCAGTACGTGGTGAGTTGAGATGCCGTGAACGTTGAAGTGCAATAAACCGAGTACTGATGAAAGTGGAACAAATATGCGTTTCAATCCAGCAGAAGATCGCATGATTGGAAAGATCATGTGAGTGGAACAGGTAGGGCTCCAATGATCGGCAGTGAACCAAAGATCATTTGGTCTCCTCAGTCCTCACTCATTACAGCGTAGAAATGCTGGCAGTGTGTGAAACAACGGATCAACGTTCAACACCGAAATGGTAGCGGAGCTTCGAAGGCTGGCTTGAGTGAAAGACAACAGGCATCACCGAGATGCCTCAAGCTGGTAACGGTTAACGGTCAAAGTCAGCAGGCAATTACATTACAACAATCTATCTATATGAGGTGACGATCCAAATAAAGAAATAGTTGTACGAGTGGTCAATCCAGGGGGGAGGGCTTCTGCCTGTCGCTAGGTTTGACCTGCTCAACTATCAAAATCTAACTTCCACCAACGCTGGTATTGTTAGCATCAGCTATCGGTTTCAAGAAGCAGCGGCCCTAGACAAAAGTTAGACTCAAGTCTCAAACAGATTTCTTCCTGACCGACTTGATATCAATGGTCCACCATGTAGATGTCACCTACCTAAGCATATGCATTTTACGAACCATTAAGGCGGCTGTCTATACCTCTTCAAGTCTTGCCTGGATCTATTGTCCTCTGTCCTCTGGTATCACGGTATATCAGTCGAGACAGTCCGAGTCAGTAGTACGTTACCGCTCCAATGATGAGATTGACCCAAACACAGTGCCATTTTATGAGAGATCATCCAAATTCTGAACTCTGAACGCTGATCCTAAGTAATCCTCCTCTGGCTATGTTTTTGCAAAAAGGCCAGACATCATCATCAAGTAACCTAGGTATATACGATCTTTAAAAAATTATAGATACTCATAACTTGTATTCTAATAGCTTTTCATTTTTTGGTATCAGCAGCTTCAAGCCTTTTAACAGTCTCTTGAAAGTCTGGAGTACTCTCAAACTTAACTTTCCCATCTTTATCGACAGTGACATAACTCAGGTAGTCCTTTGCTGAAGTTTGGTCAACCGATGCTTTCTGTAAATGCGATTCGACAATATTGATAGAGTTTGAATTCTTCTGAAAGTTGAAGATCCCCATTGTTTGCAAATCAGATTGTAGAAGAACGGTTCTCGGACCTTTGATCTGAACATATCGATCGTCACTGATCCCCTTTATCAAAGATCCCAGGAATCTCAATGACGTTGAGGTCCAATGTTGAATCTGACTCCATATCTGTTTGACTTGTTTGAATGAATCAACTTCATCTTTTTTGATTTCAGTACTAACTTCTTTATCAGTTGCTTCAATATCCTCTGATATAACTGCTTCTTTAGTTGAGTTGAAATATTTATGGTCAGAAACACATCTTGACAACTCATCACCATTCACACTTATACCAACAACATTGTTCTTTCTAATCAAGACCTCTTCTTCGGCACCTAGTTCGACTCTATAAATTGAGCCTCGTCCTTGGACAACAACATCACCTCTTCCTGAAACCAGAGTATATCCACTTCTCCAAGGGGAATATAATCCAGTTTTGACTTCCCCAAATTTGAACCATCCATCTTGTTTAACAAATCTTGGTATCGTTTCAGTTGATATTCTTAAAGCTGATCCACTATAAGCTAGAACTGAATCATTTGGTAATAAGGCCCAATCAACAGATCCATTCAGTGAAAGGGTGGCAACAGTTGAATCATTTTGCTTGCTAGAGCTGATCAAAGCAGTCGCTATTTTAGTAGATTCAAGTTTTTGGTATCTGAAAGAATGGAATCCATAGATTACTCGTTTCAATGGGTTCAACCAAGTAATACTTGATGTGATGTTATTGATGGACCCACCGTATATCGACAACAATGACCCCTTCTGGATGTAAACCGGTAAGGACGGAGCCAGGGAAACGCTCACTATTGTTGGGGGATTTCCCAGTGCTTGGAATTGAGGCCTTTCAAGGTCACTCTTGGTGGAAGATTCGATAGCCTGAGCATCTGTTTTGATAGCTGTATCGATCCCGATCGATGAAGGAATTGTCACTGAAGGAGCACTCTTGATGTGGATTGATCTCGCTAAAGCACGATTCAGTTGTTGTTTCATGGCAGAGGTGCGGGTGGTCGTTGCTCAGGCGTGTTCAACGGGAGATCTGAGAGGGGCCTTTTCTGCTGAGTTTGGTGTTTCTTCGCCAGAGACGCTTTCTGTTTTCGAATTATTCATTTCCACCAATTGGCTGGGGAACGAAAGGGGAAAGAATCGCGGTATTGTTACTTATTCTACCAGTTTACGGCAAATGTGGTGGTCGAAGAGGGATTCCTGGTGCTCAGTGGCCCCCTGTCTGTGATTACAGGACACACAAGAGACCTTTCTCCAATTCACCGTCAACTCTGAGTTTTTCAGCCAAGTTGGTGCCCCAAAATTGTAAGAAAGTCAAGTATCCATTCATTAAAACAACATTATTGTACAAAATCTCAGTTATCGCCTCTTCTTCTCTTCTTGCTCCCATTGGAGCTGCTGTGTGTCGCAGGGGGAGTGCTCTCTACACTCTCAGCATCGTCGTCCAGTTCGCTCTTCTTCTGTAAATGTCTGACAAAAGTGTGACTACTCAGACTGAAGATACGGTCGTCATCAGTGAACACCAGTTTCTTCTTGTTCAAGCTGGACCCACCATTTTGGTTCTTGGTCGTGCTTTCAAACCCCCTCACTATATTGCTGTTGTTGCTCTCCGATAGATACGTGGTTTCCTTTTGAAAGATCTCCTCTTCTATCTGGGTTATTTCTCTATCCAGCGTCTTCTTCTTTATGATGGCTTGCTGCAGCTGTTTCTTGAGCTTTTCGTATTCTTTGAGTTTGTCTGACATTTTGTGAGTGATGAAAGCCCCGGGAAGCGAGTGGCCTGGATCTTGAACGGATTTATGAGTGTCTTTTGGAGGCTCTCTTTTATAATCCTTGTTGATAAATAACAAATTAATTCATAAGCGGTTTCGCGAATTGGTGATTTTTCATAAATGAATTACCCATAAAACAACAACAAAAACAAAACATCGCCAGCAAAACAGTCCGAAAGAAAACCATTCCAGTCCTCGAAGACCTCCGAGATCATGTCATCTTCCTACCCGGAAATAACCAGTATTGTCATTGAAAACGGGTCCTGCACAACAAGAGCCGGCTTCTCCAACGACCAGCTCCCTTCTTTGATCTTTCCAACTCCAATTTCTAGAAAGGCTGGCTCCGATGATGATGAATTCATAGTCGGTGATGAAGTACTGGAGCACCCGGAAAATGAGATATACACGATACTGCACGACGGTGTTGTGTACAACTGGGAAGCCTTGGAAAAGAATTGGAAATATGTCTACGATACTCTGAAAGTATCTTCTGATGAATATCCTTTGGCCATTTCTGAAGAGTTGTGGAATAATAAGAAGAACAGATACAAATTGTGTGAGCTTGCATTTCAGAAATTTAATGTTCCCGTGTTAACAATACTCAAGGCACCAATATCGGTTACCTATGGGCTTGGAAGATCAACCAGCTTGGTAATTGATCTTGGTTCTTCAACAGTCAGTGTTACTCCAATATATGAAGGCTCAGTCCTATACAAAGGTGCTGTATACTCAAAATTTGCAGGTGACTTTTTAAACCTTCATATTTTGAGCTACTTGAATAAGATCAAACCTATTGAAGACTTTTTCAAAGGCTCAGAGTCGTTTAAAAAATTCAAAACAAATCAATTGTTGACAGATTTCAAATCAACTATATTAAACGTTTCAAACTTCCCAATTGCCAATTCAAATGCAGATTTTGAAGTCACAGTGAAAAAATATCAGTTACCTGACGGAGCAGTTGTTGAAATTGGTAAAGAACAACAAACATTAGTTGAACCTATATTCTTGCCTTTGTCATATCCTTTACCTGGAGTTGAGCTACCTGCTGATTCACAAGGTCTGACTGAC
Organism: Wickerhamomyces canadensis; assembly: GCA_003707015.3. Lineage (NCBI taxonomy): Eukaryota > Fungi > Ascomycota > Saccharomycetes > Phaffomycetales > Wickerhamomycetaceae > Wickerhamomyces > Wickerhamomyces canadensis. Next base: position 81,610 of record PPMU03000039.1, read on the forward strand.
CTGATCCTGTCAGGATTGAAAAAATTGGACGTTTCAACAGAGGTTTACAGTTTGTTATTGCGCAATATTGTGATCACCGGTGGATGCTCTTTATTACCAGGGCTAGAGGCAAGACTTGTCAGTGATTTGTCTAGATTCTTGCCTAAGTTTGACATCCAATCATACTCAAATCCGGTACTTGCAGAGAGAAGCAATGCAGTATGGTTAGGTGCTGGTATTTTGGCCAGCATGAATAGTTTTGATAACCATTATCTATCCAAAGTGGAATTCGAAGAACAAGGTGAAGATATTGTTAACGAGAGATTTAAGTAACCTCAGCAGAAAACCACTTGGAAGCTTGATTTGTGATATTCCGTACTCACTGTGCTGGAGAATGTTTTATTAGATCCAAAAGAAGGAGAATAGAGAGCTAATTCTTACGTATATTGATTACGTAATTCCGCGAATTTTTCTCATGAATCATTTTTTTTCTTTTCATCAATTAATTTGGCGTGAACTCGAAATGGCTTCTTCAGGCAAGTTAAGTTCCTCAGTTTATGTTTAGGAGGCTCATTCCACTGATCATCAAAAGGAACATAATGTCTACTGCCGAATCACAGATCCCAGTTGCACCAGCTGCAACCTCAGCAGCAGCTTCTGAGGCCACTCCAAAAGCTTCAAAAGCTAACAAGAAGGACTCCAAACTGCAATTCCAGCTGAAAGTTCCAAAAGGTACCAAAGATTGGGCTGACAAAGATATGGTTATCAGAGAGGCCATTTTCAGCTCTCTGTCCAATCTTTTCAAACGTCATGGTGGTGTTACCATCGACACTCCAGTCTTTGAATTGAGAGAAATCTTAGCAGGTAAATATGGTGAAGATTCCAAATTGATTTATGACTTGAAAGATCAAGGTGGTGAATTATGTTCTTTACGTTATGATTTGACTGTTCCATTCGCAAGATATGTTGCTATGAACAATGTTCAGAGTATCAAAAGATATCATATTGCCAAAGTTTATCGTCGTGATCAACCTGCCATGACTAAAGGTAGAATGAGAGAGTTTTATCAATGTGATTTCGACATTGCTGGTTCTTACGACAAAATGGTAGCCGATGCTGAAATATTGGCCATCTTAGTTGAAGGTTTAACTGGTCTAGGTATTAAAGATTTCAAAATCAAATTAAACCATAGAAAAATCTTGGATGGTATCTTCAAAGTTTGTGGTGTCAAAGATGAAGATGTCAGAAGAATTTCAAGTGCTGTTGATAAACTAGATAAATCACCGTGGGAAGCCGTTAAAAAAGAAATGGTTGAGGAAAAAAACCAAACTGAAGAAACTGCCGATAGAATTGGTGAATATGTCAAACTAAATGGTTCATTATCGGAAGTTTTAGAGATATTGAAACAAAAAGAGGAACTTGTCAAAGATGATTTTGCTTCTCAAGGTTTAGATGAACTAACCACTCTGTTAACTTATGTTCAAGCTTTTGATATTGAGAAAAACATCTCTTTTGATTTATCATTAGCCAGAGGGTTAGATTATTACACTGGTTTAATCTATGAAGCGGTAACTGCCCAATCTGCTCCACCAAAGAACGCACAAGAGCTTAAAAAAAATAAAAAGTCTGATGATGAAGATGCTTCTGAATACGTTGGTGTTGGCTCTATTGCTGCAGGTGGTAGATACGATAACTTAGTCAACATGTTTGCCAGTGCCAATGGGAAGAAAAACGTTTCAATTCCTTGTGTTGGTGTTTCATTTGGTGTTGAGAGATTATTCTCCTTGATCAAAGCTCGTGAAGCTGCCAATGATCAAGCTAAAATCAAACCATCTGCTACTCAAGTTTATATCATGGCTTTTGGTGGTGGTCCAGACTGGCAAGGTTATTTACCAGAGCGTATGAAAATTGCTAAACAACTATGGGATAACGAAATTGAATCAGAATATCTGTATAAAGCTAAAGCTAATCCAAGAAAACAATTTGATGCTGCTGATAAGTCAGGAGCTTCAGTTGCTGTCATCTTAGGTAAAGAAGAATACCTGGAAGGTAAATTGAGAGTCAAGAGATTAGGTCCTGAATTCGCCGATGATGATGGGGAAGTTATTCCAATCGAATCAGTTGTTGAGAAAGTTAAGGAGAAGCTAGCTGAAGCTCGCGGAAGTGACGGTATTGATGATGTTACCCGTTTGTTGAAAGGATTATAGATGTGTACATAAACGTTCTTGAGAAGAAGACAACAATAGCGCTCTTTTTTTTTTAGTTTCGATTACAGTGTTGTAGTTATAGTCATAAAATTATCGTTAGAAATTCAGCACCACCTCATTGATGTCACTCACCATCGATTTCAATCACCAATGGCCAGTTTGTTCCTCACCACCGTCTTCCCATTGTCCCGCCAATCCTAATCTTGGTTTTTTGGTGATAGGCCCTTCTTCATCTGATTTGAGGCTACTTCTATTATCTAGTACATTAGTGGACAGGATTCTTTTACCCCAAGTACCTGCAGCAGGTTCCCCAGTTTCATCCCTACATTGTTTGAGGAACGGAATCAGGGAAGTACCACCAGTACCCTTTTGTTGTTTCTGTTCTGCTGTTTTTGAAAGTCCAGATCTTAGCGTGTTTGTGGATCCCGATTTCTTGTATAATTTAGCTTGCAAGATGATGTATCTTGTGACAATCTGGATGTGTTTGTCTCTGAAGGATTTCAACATTGCTAGACATGAATCATATGCCAAAGTTAACTCACTGTTGTTATTCTCAACAACAAAATCTCTGATATTAGATACCTGTGCTAGATGTTCGAGAAATCTTCTGTGTGGTCCTGGCATATATTCTTTCATTTCGTTCATGAAGTTGTTTTTACCGGACTCCACAGAAACAGTGCCTTCCTTCTTGGTGGATGATGAGCCGGTTGGGTAGTGTTCAACACTCAACATTATATCTAGGGTTTGTATCAAGGAAGACTGAGCATTCGATCCACCAGCATAAGCTCTATATGTTTCTTCATCCCCATATCTCAACCCGTTTGGTAAACCAGCTTCGGCCATATTCTTCCAACCAGCAAGATAAGGCCTTATTCTGTAGTAAAAAGTATGTGGGTCACACATCTCCTCCATTCTCTTCATTACAGATCCTAACATATCGATAGCCTCTGCTAATCTTTGCAAGAAATAAACCACTTTTTCTAAATCATTGTCCCTGACCGCTTTGATAGCCCCCAAACCATCTGTGATACAACGAGCACCCTTGTATTCGAAATAGACGCTGACAAGATAAAACCAACTCTCATCGATAGAACCAGTGTATGTGTTGATTGTAGTTAGATTATCGAGATCCCAGTCCTCGATGTCATCCGATGATGGAAAGATGTGTTTGAAATTCCAAAGAATCAACCCAGAGTAGGTACCAACAGGTGGCAGTTCCAGTATCTTTGAGGCAGCAAGTAATGGTTCAGCGATCGACTTTGGCAGGTGATCAGTTGGAGTATCCACATTCCACACAAAAGCATGTGCCAGAAAGCATAATATGGAGTAAGCCCTTCTCAGTTCTCTTTTGTCATCCTTGATTCGATCTATTGTTAACACAGGGAGCTTTTCTACCTGGGATCTTATTCTTTTGGTCAAAATGAGGGAAGGAAGGACTTCTGCTAAAGACTCCCATGGGTTGTAGTAGTCATCGGAGAGCCTGGAAACAGGCAATTCTGCTGGAAGGAACCCAGTTTTTGGGGAGATGTCGTAGTCCTCGAGATTTGGTAGCTCAACCATGCTGTGATTGTGCTTCTGTGTGAGTCTGAGGAGTCTTCTTCGTGAGTGTTTCTGGGTGAAAAGGGCTTCTCGATTACAAATGCATAGCGCTTTTGCACTCGAATGACTATTTTCATTTTTTCATTTTCCGGGCTTCGCCAATTGTCATCCGCAGCTGTGTCTCTACCACTTTTGTTCGGTGTAGTCACATGTCTAGTCACATGACCTTCCTAGTTTATACCATTACTTTTGATTCCCTTATTTATTTGTCTATACAGTGAGGACCTCCCACATTTTGTGTATTGTTCTCTCTTGTATAGAAGTAAGCTTCCCTTCACTATACTTTAATGTTACTGTTATTTATTTAATCGAAGCACGGTAAAGACACTCAGCGCTCACCTCGGAAATCGGAAGTCGGAACTCAGCGCCACAAAAAGCGTTTTACGGGGACTCTTTCCGCGAACACGTTCTGTGAAATGAGCTTTATCAACCCAAAAACAGCTGCTAGTTGATGATGATTCTCGATCATACAGTGAACGCGCTAGATTCAGATTGCAAAGAGCCCGCAGACGCAATTCTTGATTGCCTTCAACGAAAATGGGGAAGATCGTCAGAGCATATGCCTGGGAGTTTGGGGAGGAGCAAAACTTCCTCTCAATAAACCCATTGGCTGATGAGATATCGCTCCACAGGTCACAAAGCTCAAAAGTATGTGGTTCCCTTCATTTGCACTTCTTCAGGCAACCACTAACCCAGACACCATAGCAATCAGATGAGGAGGATATAGTAAAGTCTCAAACAAGGAAAGGTTTCTCAAATCTTGTTTGTTTTGACCATTCTCCGGTATCGCCAGGTCTTATTGCAGCTGGTCAAGAGAACGGGTCCATCAAGCTGTTTGATATCTTATCGCCACACTCTGCTGTACTGGACATTGAGCAACGAAGAAAAGTTAACGGCCTCTCCTTTAATACTCAAGGGCTATTAGCAACTGCTTTGGATAAGGCTAAGACGGAAAGTGGGCTGCTTATGTACAATATAAATCATTACTCAAAAAGCTCAAATCAGGAACTTCATCAGCCAACATTCAATTTCATACCCAATGAATCTGTTTATTCATCAGTGTTTTACAATGAAACAAACATTCTGGCTGGAAGCAACAAGTTTCTAAGAGACATTGACATAAGAGTTTCGTCACCGGTTTTTCAATTCCCTTCTAGAACAGTGTTTGGTATTTCACAAGATCCGTACAATCAGTTCAATTTTTCAGCGTTTGCTGAAGATGGTACAGTTTCAATCTATGATCGAAGAAAAATATCAAATAACAGCTCTGAGCCAGTCCTAAGCTTCAATAAGCTTTTGGGTGATACAACACGAAAGAATAATACGTCCTGTTTCAGATACTCTCCGAGTAGAAGGGGTGAATTTTCCACTTCACATGCTGGTGAGTTGATCAGAAGATGGCAAACTGGTACGATTCCCTCAGCGAAGTATGATCAATTATTTGTTGCTAGTGTTTTGGATGTCAAAACTAAATACGACCGTGTGATATCTTTTGAGTATGCTGGTGCTAATGGTCAATCTCAGGCTATAGACCTAATCTGTATGCGACAATCTGGATCTGTCTTCAGAATGCCTGCTGTTGAAAGTCAGTGGTCTCTCCATTTTAACTCTTTCAATGATTTGATATTCACTGGTGCATCTGGTACGATGATTGAAGGTGTTGACGATGTTGCCGATAAGGTCGAGGGGTTGAATATACAAAACTCAACACTTGATAATGAAGACTTTGATGATTTTGGTCCACTCAGCCATGATTTTCAAAGTGATAATGAATCTGTTGCGGAGGATGATGAGGAGGATGGGAATGACCTGGATGAAGAAAACATTTTGGAAAAGGGATTTTATTCCTCAATCGAGGTATTGGAGAATGACATTAGTGTGAGAATGAGAAGAAGAGCATACTTGGGTTATGGAACGAATTGTCTCAAGAACTTAGAGGTGGTTGATAGCTTGAAAACAATCGAAAATAACCTTTTCTTGAGGAGTACTTGGAGATGGTTGGATATTGCCCAAACTTCTTCAAATAGTGGGTCAATGACATCACGAGATCTGGATTTGTCTTACGAAGGTGTTCTCGGTATATGGAAAGGTGTTGAAAGCCTTCAAGCACAGGATCGCTTCGATGACTTAGATCTTACTGAGGAACTTTTCGAACAGAGAATCACTGAGATTCTAGCATCAAAAAAGTCTAAGAATGCAACCATTGTTAAGACCAAAAAAGCTCCACAGAGGAAATTGTGCTTAATACTGGCTGGATTTTCTTTCAGTGCTGTAGAGCTGGAGCAGATTTACTCAAGATTGATGAAAAATGGACAATATTCCAAAGCTGCTGGATGGGCGGTATTCATTGGTGATGTTGCCCGTGCCGTTAAAATTTTGTCGTCTGCTAAAAGTAACAGCCTGAAGTTGATTGGGACTGCAATATCAGGGTATCTTGTTCAGAAAGAGTCCACTGAAGACAATATCTGGAGAGATCAATGTAGGCAAATGGCAACAGAGTTGGATGATCCATATCTCAAAGCAATATTTGCTTACCTTGCCGATAATGACTGGTGGGCAGTCCTGGAAGAATCTTCCCTTCCATTGAGAGAAAGAATTGGAGTTGCATTCCGATTTCTTTCTGATCATGACCTGACAATATTCTTGAATCGGGTGGCAGAAAAGTATATCGCAAAAGGGGAATTGGAAGGTTTGATTCTAACCGGTATCACCCCTCGTGGTATTGATCTATTGCAATCCTATGTTGACCGAACAACTGATGTCCAGACTGCTGCCATAATATCAAGTTTTGGATGTCCAAGGTACTTCAAGGATGAGAGGGTGGAACATTGGGTGCAATGCTACCGTTCATTGCTTAACAGCTGGGGGATGTTCAGCATTAGAGCAAAATTTGATGTGGCAAGATCCAAGCTGTCCATCAATGCAAATGGGAAGACTACTCTGAAACCAGCAGGCTCACAAATTATGTTGCAATGCTCCAGATGTAACAAAAATATCAACAAAGCTCCCAAAGGTGCCAAGAGGACATCTCTGTCTGTCTATTCGAAGGCACAGAACAAGAATATATCATCATGTCCTCATTGTGGAGCCCCACTACCTAAGTGTGCTATCTGTCTACTACCCTTGGGTAAACCACTTCCAAAAGATGTTGCTGAAAATCAAAGAATGACCGATTCCAGACTCGATGAGTTCAAGGAATGGCCAAGCTTCTGCTTGACTTGCAACCATGGGATGCACGGTGGTCATGCTGAAGAGTGGTTCTCCAAGAGCAACGTCTGTCCTGTTCCGGGATGTACCTGTCACTGTAACAACAAATAGAATACTCAATGAACTAATGATATGTTTATTCTCCATTGTGTGGAACTGTAAGCACGTGATCAGCATTCTACCGCGAAGTGTGCGCGGGCGATTTTCGAATTTGGCCAAATTTCAAAATCTAAAAATGAAAACAAACGGAGGTTTGCAGGCTGAAACAAACCGTTGCAAGCTCTATTCAAAGGGGAAAAGTGGTACTTGAAGTTTAGGCCAGTCCAGAGTCACAACATTTGTCATTACCTTAGTTATCTGCTGTTTTCCTGGGGTTTTTTTCCGGGGTGTTATTAAATTGAATCGGTTGGCTGATCTGATACATTTTGCACGTTAGATAAACAACAACAGGTCTGTTCTCCACTTATAGACTGTTCGAACTTCGATCACAGTGTTGTACTTATCAACTTTCCTTCTGATTCCCAAGATACTATCAAGTTGAAGTCAGTGGTTGTATCTTCATAACATACACTGCCTAATCATTCATCTACTACTGCCTAACACAAAACAAATCAAGAAAAGATTGACCAGCATAATAATACAGACAAATCACAATGTCGCAAAATGTTACTGATGAGATCAAGAAGAAGATTCTGAGGGAGAGAAACATCATCGTTGGTGCCTCCAACATGAAGAAGAAAACTGCAAACGCTGCAGTCATCCAGAAATGTAACAGCAATATTCAAGAAGCACAACAAAACATCGATTACTTGAACGAAAGGCTGAATCAGCTCAAATTTCAAGAGCATGAAAACACTGGCAACGATGGTGAGACACTTTCTAGTGATATTGTGAAGAAGAGTCCTAACTCTACTGAATCAAATTATTTACGTTTAGATCTTGTCAAATATGACTGTCCGTCACTAGGTCAAAGAATTCAGTATATGATCAATCAACTGGATACTAAGCTCAAAGTTGAACAGAAGTATTATGAAGCGAATGAAAAGTTGTCAAAGATTTATCAAATGGATGGGGATCGTCGTATCAGTTCAGTAGCGGAGGATGGAAGAATACAGAGCAACCATAAGATCCAGATCTTGAAGAAGTCGCTCAAGAGATACGAAGATATCAATATCAGCTTGGACCAGGTTGCACAAGATGAGGAAGCTATGAACAACGTCAAGTTCAGAAGTAAATCACTTGCTGGTACTTTGACTATCGGTATAAACTCCATAAGGGATGTCGACCATATTGCATCGCCTCTCTTCTCAAGAAAAACTGAATCATATATATCTATCAAGATTGATGACGAGGAGAAAGCTAGAACAAAAGGAAGCCGTAATGATAGATGGAACGAAGAATTCAACATCCACATTGAAAAGGGAAACGAAGTTGAGATCACCGTCTTCGATAAAATTTCTGGATCTTATGTCCCTGTTGCTATTGCTTGGTTCTTAATATCTGATATTGCTGAAGAAATCCGTCGAAAGAAGGTGGGTCAATCTGGTGTTGGTTGGGTTAGTGCATCCAGAATCCAAAATGGCTCAAATACTCCAAATCCTAATACTGTTGATAATTTCACACTAAATGACAAGACTGATAACAATTTGACATCGAAGGACCCTATAAGAAGTAGCTCGTGGTTTATTCTTGAGCCGGCTGGTCAAATTCTGATAACATTTGGCTTCAGTAAATCAACAACCCAAAACAAGAAAACACTACTGGGTGGATTGCATCGTAATGGTGCCATTAGAAAAAGGGAGGAAGAGGTTTTCGAACAGCACGGTCATCAATTTGTTCAAAAGCAATTCTACAGCATCATGCGCTGCGCTCTATGTGGTGACTTTTTGCCATATAATGGGTACCAGTGTCAGGATTGTAAGTTCCTGTGCCACAAGAAATGTTACGAGAAGGTCATCACAAAGTGTATTTCCAAATCAAGCACCGATACTGATCCAGATGAACTCAAGTTGAATCACCGTATTCCTCATAGATTTGAGCATGTTTCCAATCGTGGTACCAACTGGTGTTGTCACTGTGGTTATTTGTTGCCATGGAGTAGAAAGAATGTTTTGAAGTGTGGAGAGTGTGATACCATGTGCCATGTTCAATGTTCACACCTAGTTCCTGATTTCTGTGGAATGACTATGGAGACTGCCAATGAGATCTTGAAGACTATCAAGTCAACTGAAGGCACCAGAAAGAAACAGGTTCAAGATTTCCAAAAAAGACAGTCCGGATCCGCCTCCACATTGACCGCTGTTGAGACTTCTCAATCAGTTTCTGGAAAGGCTGAAAAGGTGCTCCCAGAAAAACCAACATCTGTGATAACGCCAGCTCAATCATCTACTCCTGAACCTAGATTGTCTTCTGAGTTACCAACCAAATCAATTAATCAACAACAGTCTTTGCGCTATCCTGAAAGACGTGCACCGCCATCTACTGAATCTGAATACTCGCGCAAGAAAAATCAAGAGGAACAATCCAGACTGTTATACGAACAGCAGCAACAACAAAGAGCTTACGAAGAAGCAAGTTTAGCTCAAGAACGTGACCGTTACGATCAACATCAGCAGCAACAGCAACATTATGAATTCGACCAGCAACCAGAAGAGCTAGAACAGCGGGAGGATGATTTGTATTTTGAACAGAACGACCTATCGTTCCAACCGGAATATGATGAGAAAGAGGTCAATCCTCAACCTCAGTCTTCTGCAAGACATGGTGGTAGAAATAGCTTGATTCTAGAGAAAGAACATGATATATTACCAGAGGTGGCTGAGATGTCGCATGAGTACCAGGAGGAACAGCGAGGAAGACTTTCACCTCAACCTCCAGTACATCAACCGCAACAACACGTCAGATCCGGGAATTCTCAACAAGTTCCCTCTGCAAATCAAATACATAAAGAAAAGCGTCATCGTGCAAAAGTTGGACTTGATGATTTCAATTTTATTGCTGTTTTAGGAAGAGGTAATTTTGGTAAAGTTATGCTTGGTAGATCACACCGGACCAAAAAACTTTGTGCAGTCAAAATCTTGAAGAAAGACATGATCATTGATAATGGTGAAATAGCTTCAATGCAAGCTGAGAAAGAAGTTTTCTTAATTGCCAACAGAGAACGTCACCCATTTTTAACAAACTTACATTGTTGTTTCCAGACTGCTAATCGTATATATTTTGTGATGGAATACGTTTCTGGTGGTGATTTGATGTGGCATGTTCAACAAGGAAACTTTTCATTGAGAAGAGCCAAGTTTTATGCCTCTGAAGTCTTGCTAGCCCTCAAATACTTGCATGAGAATGGGATTGTCTACCGTGACTTGAAGTTGGATAACATCATGTTGAACACAGAAGGACATATCAAACTTGCTGACTATGGGTTGTGTAAACAGGATATGTGGTACGGGAAGACTACAAACACTTTTTGTGGTACTCCAGAGTTTATGGCACCTGAGATTTTAAAGGAGCAGCACTATACTAGAGCTGTTGATTGGTGGGCGTTTGGTGTCTTGGTATACCAAATGCTATTGGGGAAATCACCATTCAGAGGTGAAGATGAAGATGAAGTATTCAATGCTATTCTAACCGATGAGCCATTGTTTCCAATTCAAATGGCCAGCGAAGCTGTTGGATTGCTGGAATCATTGTTGGACAAAAATCCTCAGACTCGTTTGGGATCTGGACCAAGAGATGCAGAAGAGATCATGGCCCACCCATACTTCCGCAACATCGATTTTGATGATATCTTGAATCTCCGTACCCCACCACCATACATTCCAGAGGTCAAGAGTGAAGAGGATGTGTCGTTCTTTGATAAGGACTTCACTACTGAGATCCCAAGATTGACCCCAGTGAATTCGGTTTTGGACTCTGCAAGCCAGGTCCAATTCCGTGGATTCTCCTACGTCAATGACCAAGCTGGGCTATGAAGACCGAGGATTATGCTTGGTACTGTTTAATTTTGATTTAATTTTTCATGGGTAGAGTTGTTTGTTTGTAGTGGGCTCGCACTATTCGATAGAAAAAAACAAAAACAGAAGAGCTTCTGAAGGCACAGCAACAAGAACTCCAGGCCAGCGCAAAGAGGCAAAGCGCCATGTTCAGAAAGAGACACATCAAGAAGGTCGCCAACGTCATCAAGACGGTGGGCGCCACTGACCTGAGCGATGGGCTCAGCGGCAAGTCGTTCGGCATCGACGATGTAAGTAGCATCCCTTTTTAACGAACGAACCCATTACTGACAGTTTGGCAGCTGAGCAGATACGGTATCGCTGGGAAGCCGCTGGCCGTGGCTTATGATCCAGTCCAGGGTCTTCTGGCCATGGCCACAGACAGGGCGGAGGTCCACGTTTACGGACAGCAGCAGGTTGAGGTTGTTTTCTCCCTCACGTCGAACTCGTCTATCCAGTCATTGAGATTTGTCAAGGGCATATATCTGGTGGGTATCGACACTAAAGGCACGATTCTGGTGTTTTCACTGCTGCAGAAAACAGTGCTATCGTCCTTCTCCCCGCCTGGAAGAGTCACAGCTTTCGAAACGGATCCATCGTTAGATTGGTTACTTGTTGGGTTGGCCAATGGTTCCATTATTGCGTATGACGTTGATAGGGGAAATTTAACTCCATTCAAAATAGATAATCTGCAAAAAGCAGTTCTTCCAAAAGAACCGTTGTCGCCGGTGATCTCAATCCAATGGAATCCAAGAGATATTGGTACTATTTTGGTTGGATATAATAACAGTGCCATAATCTATTCATTATCAACGGGTGAAACCAGGCTGAGTTTCCAGTATGAGGTCCCAGCAAATGCACCTGGTGGTGATGGTGCCATATCTTTCTCTTCGAGATACCCTAAACTTATTCAGGCTCTTTACCATCCAAATTCTCTCCACATATTGACGGCTCATGAAGATGGATCTTTGGTATTTTGGGATGCATTGACTGGTAAACTCATACAAGCAAGATCATTATTCGACGTTGATGTCAATGTGCCAACAAATGTTAAGCCAATTGCTACTCAAAATACTAAATTCTTGAAGCTGTCTTGGGTTACAACGGTAGACCCAGAGGATACGGCAATCATCATTGCAGGTGGAGATGGCCCAAGCTCCGAAGGTATACACCAGTTGACGTATATCAACTACGGAATTTCCCCGAAATACTCCTTAACTTCATATGAGAAAATGAGCCAATATTACTCTGTTCCCAAGCAACAAAGGTTTCTACCTATACAAAACACATCCTCCATAACAACTTTCTTAGCACTGGGACAGAGTTCACCATTTTTTGCGGGTGGTCATAATCCAAACTATATAGTGGTTGTACTAGAATCTGGGGAAATAGAAACTCTGAGCTATCCTGATGGAATATCGACTTACAAGTCATCTCTTTTCCCTCAAGGTATTGCCTGGATTCATCCGAAAGCCACTAAAACCGTTGCTACTCCAGTACCTAGAAAACAATGGCTTGGTATGATCTCAAGATCCACAAAAAAGGAAAACATTTTAAAAGGTGGGTTTCCTGTTCAAAAACCTTTGGTGGTTGATGAAGTGAGATCAGCCTTGGCCACTGGTCATTCAAATGGGATGGTTAGATTGTGGGATGCTTCACATGCAGAATTAGATGAGACGTCGGTGATTGATGTCAACGTGTCATTAGCTCTAGGAACAATCAACAATGTCGCCATTGATCATATATCACTTGCAGGCGAGACAGTTGAATTGGCAGTTGCTACAAGGGGTGGGGATGTTGCATTATTCAAGTTTGATATAAACAGGCGATTTAATCCAAGTGTTTCTTCATTGGCAGTTGAGCTTCAAAACTTGAATATCAGCAGATCTAATCAATTACTAGTTGACCTATCAAAGAGAACTCCAAATATCAAGGAAGGCTTCTTACCTATCGTTGGAATTCATGCTCAAAAGGGTAGAATCACAGCACTAAAAAACAGTAACATTGGATTTGTTGCTATTGCTTATGAAAGTGGTAATCTGATCATAGTTGATAGAAGAGGTCCTGCTGTTATTTATCAGGATAATATCATTGGATTTTCATCAACAGGACAATCTCAGTACCTATCTAGCCTAGAATTCTCCATTATGACTTATGGTGATGACGGTTATTCCAGTATCTTACTATTTGGAGGCTCAAATTCAGGGGAATTATATACGTACAAGATCTTGCCGGAAAGTTCTGGGAGATTTGGTGCCAAATTGATCGATGCCATCAGTACCAATGACTTTGGAATCAGTGAGATGCTTCCTATCAAACAGGAATCCGGTACCCCTGCAATTGCAACATTTGAAGATTTTAGACATCTTTCTGATGGTTTGGTCATACATGGCACTTTAGTTCTTGCTTCTAAAAGGGACATAAGATTGTTTATTCCAGGAAAAACTAAATCAAGTCATAGAATATTCAACAATGAGGTTTATACTTCAGGAATCTCAGTCATTCCTCTCAAAAATACTACTAAGCCTTTCGGTTCTGTTATTCCACTTCTAACCACAAACAATACAGTGAAGGTGTTGTCGATTCCAGAGTTTAAAGAAATTGCAAACTTATCGCTTCCATTCAAGATTGATCCATCATTTGGTGGATATAGTTCAGTTTTGCCATCTGGTAATATCGTTGTTCGATTAAATGAAACAGAAGCAGCATTGATTAGCATCACGGGTAAAGGCGTTCAGCTCCACAGCAACCCATCTGATAGACTTTACAATGAAAGAGCAAGCATTCCTTATAGACCAACAATCGGAACTGCTCAATGGATGAAGAGTACTCCTTTGATTACTTACGATGACTTGGATTTGCTTATTGGAGGTGAAAGAAGACAGCCTCCTAGAACTAAGGAATCGCAATTGATTCAAGGACTGATAAGAAGTGAGGCTTCAGACAGAGCAAATAATGAGTTTGCATATGATAAACCAACAAGAAAGAAAGCTTCTGGTGGGTATGATCCTACAAAATACATAATGAGATCGTTCCAGAATGGAGTTGAAAGTGTGGAGGAAACCTTCAATGAATATGCCAATACTGCTTCTCAAAATATGAACGAGACCATCGGAGATGCTAAAACAGATCTGATGAAGACGTTGGTTAGATCCAAATTTGGTTTTTAAAGTAGAGTCAATGATGTTAAGGACCACTACTGAAGAAAGAAATAAATACACAAAGGAAAAAAAAATTTGTAGATTCATTAAGCGTTGATTGAGATATAAGGTCAAGGAGTGAACATGGAACTCGTAGAATTGCGCCATCAGTCAAGGTCCAAATCAGCATCAAAAGACGATAGATCTTCAGGTGCTTGCCTGCTATCACTGTTTCCTTCAGTATTGTTGCTGGCGTCGGCATTAGTAGCAGTAGTAGTAGTAGTGTTGGCTCTGTTATTCTCTGTGTATCTTCTCATGGCTGTTTGAAACCCCTCACTGACCAAGTTTCCGATAGTCCCTCTCAATGCTTCTGGTAAGTGGAGGCCTTCAATCACATCGGCAAGGGCCCTACTTGGCGGTCTTGAGTCTGTCTCTGTTGTAGCGTCGATATTCTCAACATCTATGTCATCATCATTTCCTGCAGTGGAATCTATATCATCATTTGTCGGACCTGCTGCAGTTCTAGCCGAATTTGGATTTGAGGATATGATGTTCGAACTCAGAATGTCACCATTATCATTTGTCACAAACGTGAGACCCGTCGTTGCACCATTTGTGAATATGTTTCCTAATGCATTCAAAGTTTGAATAAAGTCGGATGCTGGTTCAGCAGTGGCATTTGGTGTTTGATTACGCGTAACACCGACCGAAGGATTACCACCAATCACGTTTGTGTTCCCAGCAGGTCCTTGTGCCTGGCCTGAAGGTTGAGGTCCGGCAGTATTTTGAGGAGCAGCAGCAGCAACTGTGTTTGGTCTTTGATATTTTTCTAGTATAGGAGTAATAGACTCGGTTAGTTTTTCGATATCAGCCTTGGATGACCCACGATTCACTGCACGCTCTTTTGAATAATTGAGAGATTGGATAAGTTTGGTCATGTACTGAGGTAGGGCATTGTCTCTATCAGCCAATGAGATAGCCTTGACATATGCCTTTATGCTGTCGATGGGCTTACCCCTTCCTAAGTAACTGTATCCTAACCTTGTCCAAGCAACCTCAAAATCTGGCTTGAGTTCAACGGCTTTTGTAAGATCCTCGATAGCATCATCGTGCGATGACAGGTATGTGAAAGCAGCAGCTCTATTTGAATATATCATATAATTTTTTGGATCAAGTAATAATGCCTGAGTGTATTTTGCAACAGCAGGGCCAAACTTCCCCTGTTTGAACACTTCATTTCCTTCTCGACGCAACCTTTCAACTTTGGTTAATCTTAGGGTCTTTTCAACAATCTCCAGCTTTACCAATCTTTCAAAAGTAGATTCCAATCTTTTGAACTCATCTCCAGTTAAAAATGTCAAATCCCTATTGGTCTCCTGATAAATGATGAAATTTGAGTATTGATTCAACAAGTTGGCACTTGTGTTGAACAATTCGGCAGCAAATTTGTCATATGAGGTGTTTTCATTCTTCAATTGGACCAATATCTGGGCAATTATGTAATTCAGTGTGCAAGTTGGATCCAAATACCTGTTGAAATACTCCTTGTAGGTTGGCACAATTGGGAGGGCCTCAGACTCCAGAAACCACGCTCTCTTCAGCAAAAGAAGCAATTGCTCAGCTTCCAAGTCGAGCAGGTGCGGATCCGTTTCTTCTTTGTAGAGCTTCCTGATTTCGCTCACAACAGACACAGCACCCCCAACGTTATAGTGAATCAGCTTAAGGACTTTTGAGTTGTTGTTGTTATCCTCCTGTTCAGCCCCATCGCCACTTTTTGCGTCAGAAGAGCCGGAAAAGTCCGTAGCGGCAGCGTACTGGTTGATATCAGTGAGATAGGCGGTAACCGCCTTCAAAAAATGGGTTGAAAAAGGCATATTATGGGTGAAAAATCAGCCCTTGTGGAGTTTTAACGGATGCTTTCAAATCGGCCGTTTTTGCTGGTTTTTATAGCGAGATCACTTTTGCTGACTAATTGATTAGTCAACAATCTATATCCTATATAGTGCGCGTACCAATCGAATCGCTCTCCCCAAAATTTTGCCACAACTTGAAGATGCAGTATAATGAAGAAAGCAGTGGGTCATAACGATGAGTGCCCTCTGGAATGCCAGCTTGAACGACTACGACAAGTTCCCCGACCCTCCTGCTTTGCCGCATGTCCAGGACCCTTTTTTCTGCGAGTCAAACAGAGGTCTGAGAGCTTTCCTATCAGCGTCGAGGAAGCTCAGCGATGATGTGCTCAAACAACGACTAAACTCGATACTGAACAACAAAGACAGCACGAAAGATGAGCTATGTCAAGGTTTCCTACAAAATGTGATTATAAAATCATGGAATGAAAGAATCAAAGGCCTCAGGTACTGTGAAAATGTGGTATTGGCATCTCTAAAAGCTGACTTACAGACCGAAGATGAAAAACTAAATCAGATCATAAATAACGATGTCTTGAGATTGGATCCGTATGCTCAAAGAGATATAGAAAATGCAAAAGAGCTCAAATCTCAAAGAATAAACCAACTCCAAAACTTCCTGGAGAACGAGAAATCAATTGAGAGAATCGTACAAGCAAAATCCAGAGATCAAATAATTGATACATGTGGTCTTTCTGATCTGATGAAGGATCTCCAACTGTGATGATGATCACGAGCTTTACGAAATCCTCATATATTCCAAATGTCCTGTACATATTCTCAAACATACAACATATGATTCAATAATGTATTGAAATCCATATAATAAACTGATTCCAGATCAGTATGTAGAGTAGAGCTGCCAATCAATCTTCTAGATCACTCAGATCCACTTCTCTCATTGCCAAGAGCCCCTTATACTTGGCATTTTCTATCTCCAATCCATTGAGCTCGAAATCTTCAAGCAATTTCGTCTCTGGTTGGTAATCCTTCAACATCTCCAAATCTTGTTTGATTTCTCTCAAGATTCTTTCTTTGGATTTGTTTTCAAATTTTTGGTTTCTCTTTTCAATTTCTTTGAAAAAGGCTTCAAGATCATCAATAAATTCTATAAAACTGAAATAATTGTTTTTTTCATATTTTGATTGGATTTGCGATAAGTTCAATGACTCTAACGTGTCAACGTTCTTTAAAAACCTCGATGAATCTATTTGCGAGATTTTGGAAAGGATATTACCAATCCAGTAGTTTTGCGGGAAGTAACCAAGATTGACAATTTCCTTTAAAGCCTCGTCATCTTTCAACTTCACAGTCTCTCTTTTTATAATAGAATCACTAATCTCACTCAACTTATCCAAATCTTTCAATAATATCGTTGAGAACTCCAATTTTTGAGGAAGTTCATTTGGATCACCACCACCACCATTAATTATCAAATCGTTGACTCTTCTGATCAACGGTGCACCTCTTTTAACTTCTCTTTTCATACTCCAATATCTCGTCAAAATCACAGCTAGTTCATCTGCCTTGTTCACTTTGAACTTGTTTAGCATTTCTTCAATGATGCTGATGAAATAGTTTGGGGCAAGTGGGGTACCTCTTCCAGTTTTCCACTTTCTTGAATTTTTTTTTGAGCCATTTGAAATGGTATTAGTATTAGGTTTTGTAATGGAAAAATGTTTCAAATTATTGTTATTCAAATGCTCAAAGTATCTTCTGGTCTTCTCTATTCCTTCTTTAATCTTAGCAGCCATTTCTTTTGACACGTGTTTATGACAGTAACATTTCATAGAACTTTGATCCAAAACAGCACCTTGAACACCTTTGGTGAAAGTCATACTTAATCCAGCCCTCTTGGCACACGTAACATGAAATGCAGTCACACAGTTTTTATTCTCACATTGAACACAAGCACCCATTTTCTGTTTACATATGTAACAACCTAATTTCCATCTCCCTTTTGGAATCATTTCATACCCTTCTATAGGTTCCATATGACTTGCACTTGCAAAATATAGTTCTGGAATCCATAATGCACATAACACATGAGCCCATTGTCCATTTGCAGTTTGTTTGAAAGCGCCCGTTATAGATGGACAGAACTGACACTTTAACTTCTTGTGTTTGTTGATCATACATTTTCGACATAACCATTGACCTTCAGGAATGAATAAAACACCATAACAATCTTGATGGACTGCAATATCACAACCATCACAGAAAATAATAGCATTAGAGTTATCACACTCAGAATCATTACAAATTGCACAATTTTGATCATCAATGGATGAATTAGTACCAATACCATCATCTGATCCATATAGTTGATAGTTTCTTGATGTTTGAATTGATTTGGTCTTTGACCTTAATTTTGGAGGAATTTTTTGTTCCAAATGATTCCATTCATTCTCTAAGATTGTAATTGATACTTCCAATAATTCACTGTTGAAATTGGTAA
Organism: Wickerhamomyces canadensis; assembly: GCA_003707015.3. Taxonomy (NCBI): domain Eukaryota; kingdom Fungi; phylum Ascomycota; class Saccharomycetes; order Phaffomycetales; family Wickerhamomycetaceae; genus Wickerhamomyces; species Wickerhamomyces canadensis. The sequence goes on from PPMU03000039.1 coordinate 100,102, forward strand.
ACTCATTATCGAGTAAATATTTCAAGAAATAGTTATCCTGTTCATCCATATCATAACTAGACTTGAACATCATCTGATTTGAGGATATATTTTCAATGATTGTAGGTTCTTTTGACATTATTCTATCAAGATCTCTTATATAAGTACTTGAGTAGTTCCCATCATTGAGTGTTTTAGATTTGTAACCCAATTTGATTAGCTTTTGTGGGATTTTGGTATTATCTGTTGGTAATATATCTTTTGGGATCTGTTTGAAAGTTGGCTTATTCAAATGATGGATTTTCTTTGGTTTATATGTGACTGCTTCATTATGTTCTGATGGTTTTGAGGAAACAAAGACATCCAAAGTAGCATTGATGTCAAGATCCGGATAGAAATCCTTATAATGGTGTTCTTCTCGGGGCTTCAGTGGATCAATATGAGCTTTTGGAGTGAACGTTGTGTCAACTGAGGTATTGTGGATGGAATCGTTCATTTTTTTTTGTTCCTCCGCCGTTTGGCCACTTTCTTCAGACGCTGAACTCTTAGCAGACGTCCTTTTCAGCTACGAACAATCTGGTTAATAAAATCTCCTCTCGATTATCAATTTCTCGCAGCGTTCTTTAACGTTTTTCATCAAAATTTCGCGGAGGGACGCGTAAATTAGTTTATTAATCGCTTACGTAAGTGCTCTTATATAAAATTGAGAGGACATCGTGAGTGGCAGGAGTAAAAAAAACACATACAAAATCCAAAAAGTCACATGACTGAATTCATTCAACCGAGATGGATTTATTTAACCGGTGTGTGGAAAGGGCTTTCAGCCTGAATAGCAGTTTTTACGCCATAAAAAAATAGAGAAGAGAAATGTTCTGCTCTAATTTTTTTTTCAATATATAGCGTGTATATTTAATGTGAAAAATTTAAACTATATATGTACTAGCTACAATTTATTTTCACTCAACATCAAATTGAAAGTGTATTTGAACTACAGCATCCCATAATGTTATAGCACTAACTTCGAATTACTACTCTTCTTCATCTTCTTCTTTCTATCTGCTCCGGGCTACCACAGATCTCAGCAAGAATAAATCAATGTCAAGTCATTCTTCTCAAAGCTAACTTCACTGCGGAGTGCTTCATTCACTGCATTGGTCATTTTTGCTTCACCATCAACGTCTTTAGATCCTGCCTCCTTGAATGCCGGATGTTTCTTTAATAGTTTTTCACCATTTACATCATTGTTATCTGCAGCATCGGGTTCAAGTGTGAATATATTCTTAAAAGCTTCCATTCTTTTCTCCCTTTTCACTTTGTTCAAGGATTGGACTGAGCGTTCATCTTTGTTGGTTTTTCTCCTTTTCAGAGTACTCGATGAGTTTTGATCAGCATTTTTATCGTCTCTGTAAAGTGATCGGAGCAACTGTCTTCTGTATCTGCATAAATATAGTTGACAGTGATGGATCAATACTGGCTGAAAGTGTGTTAAACATATTAGGGTCTCAGTGAAGATGAATGAGACCACAGAGGCTCTAATCACATTCGACTGTATGGATGGTAACTTCCGTGTAACTATTACTTTTGATGGGCCCTAATGTTAGCACGTATTTCTCTTTTAATTTGGAGCAGGTCTGATTTCACCACAGCAACATGACAGCAGTCAAAGGAATCTTTTGATTCCGCTTTCTAACATGAGTACAACGCAGATGGACAATCGACGGAGTTCATTGAAACGAACACAATTACTATCGAGTCGTAAACACTGAGGAATGTTCTCCTTCTCTTCAAAGATTCTTGATATATAGCAACAATTTCAGCTGGATCATCCATTTCATGATTGTTCATGGATAAAAATGCAAAAAGCTTGATATCATCTTCATGATCTAGTGAGTTATAATTCAATATTTTGCCGGTTGATTGACACTGGTTTTAACATTAACTCCTTCTTCATGTTAAGCGATAAATCATTGATCACATGAGATTCTGATTGGAGCGTAACGTCTGACCGTTCCAGACTACCCCTGGGGTCTCAAATATCAATTTTGTCATTCTTATCTCTTGATCCATCCAGCTGATCAAAATCTTACTAGTTTCTGATCTCTCACTTTAGTCAAACCAGCCATAAAGAGATTGATAGATCATAGTGTAACTCCAGACTTGGTAAAAAAATATGATACTGGTATCACCAGAATCCATACCCAATTTTTGACATCTTCTTTTGGATTGATTTGCTGGTTGATACTCCTTTATTGAATTGAACATAGTGGCTTGTTCAGAGTTTTTTTCATATTCAGTATCACTACTGGTGAGCTCTTTATAGGACTTCAGTCTTGAAGTTGAATCCCTCTGCACAGTTGCTATTGTATGTATCAAAACGTGGAAACTTCTTCTTCTAGTGAACGATTTGCACACTATATGATTAAATGATCAAGAATGACCCGCTCTTATTGGTCTCAGTCGTAAACTTCACATTGTCTTGAGATTTCTGGATTGTAGAGTTATGATATATGCTTTTGGTTGCAACATACCTATGAAACAGATCTTTGCTAGAGATTGATCAAAGGTCTTTCCCAGCAGCCATTGATTACCCAGTAGAGTCAATATCACCTTCTCTTTACCGAGGGTCCTTCGTTATAGTTTTACCTAAAGTTTTGTACAGATGAACTTCATTTGAATCTGGCTCTTATGACTGAGGTTGTTTGATCACAACTGGAAACTGCTCCTGAAATCAGAATTAGAGTCATTGAGCAATCGTCAATAAGTTGATAATCAGCTTTCTAATAGATTTGCAAAATTGATGGTCAGTGTCCTTCTGGTTCATAACACTAGCTTGATTACATCTCCATTGGTCACCAATGTTGTCTGACAATGGTAGTGACATTTCCACTAAAGTTTTTGAACCAACATTGTTCCGAGATTGGGGTTATAAATGGATAAGTTCTTGTTGGCTCGGCTTGAGTGACATCATATTAGAAGTGGCGACAATCTGTTGACTCTTGGAATTCAAGGCCATTTCTCCCAAAAGCTCTAGTCTTGTTTTCAGAGCTTTGATCGTGTGCTCTCTCTCCTCTGGTGATTTCCTTTCTAAGCATAAGGATTTCGTGTTTCGCATTGCATCCCTGTAAACATCAACTGAGAGCAACCTTAAGCTGGGCTCTAAAGTGACAATATGTTGTATCCATTAGATTCAGGATAAAATTAGTTACCAGAGGGTAGTCAGTCTTCAAGGTGGAAACGTCCATCTTTTGTGTTGAAAGCAGGTGGGGACGATGGAAGATCAAAAAGGTCCAAATAGTTAGTGAGAAAACCGTTGTGACTTTATTTGAGTTGGGGTCCATACGTACTTTGATGCTGCCGTAGTAGAGTGGGAGGCTTTGTAATTCTCTGACATAAAGCGTAGTTTGTTATGCTCTGTTTTGTTGTTGTTTTTATTTCGGTTTGTTTTGTTTTTTGATTTTTGTTGTCGATTTCTATCGCCGTGTTTTGGCGTGTGCACATCAGAGTCTATAATATACCATTAAATGGTGGGTATTGGCACAAATACTGGGATATGAACTATGTTCATGCGCCAGCGAGCTGGGAGAGTTAATCTGCCTCTTTTCAGCAAAGGTAAACGCTGAAATTTCGACTCATAGACCGTATATTTGCAGCTATTGTGATTAGTTACCCGGCCTAAGCCTATTTCTGGGGTACTTCCTCTACACTTAAAGTCTTTTTTTATTAGTAGATCGAGCCCAGCGTTAGCTGGGCGAGAGCTTTCGTACTATTTGTTGTTCTGAGACAGAAAAGTGCCCTCAGAATGCACTTTTATGTATAATATTTCAACTTTATGTAACATTTGATTGATATTTTCAATCAACTGGAATATATTTACTAGATTCAAGTTGAAAATCTAAACTGAATATTTTACTAATTATTACGAATATGTTTTTATTTTTATCTATTATGGAATATGAATAGAAATAAACCTATTAATGCTCAATAGCATGCATAAAAGTTCATAAAAACATGAAATTTGGGGGTTTTTGTACTAAAAAATCGAAAATTTTTCTCCATTCATGGAGAACTCCATACATTTCTTAACAGTGTGCAAAACGATCGAAGTGGCAGAAGTAAATTTTACAAAAATGAAATCCGGCCGCCCACCTCGGAACTATATTTTCGATTTTTACTTCTGCCACTTAAGAAGTTTTCTAAAATTGATGAGGATATTGTAACCATTTTAGATGGAAAAATGGTGAACAATTCTGTTCTTCTACAGTCATCGGGGGCCTTCTGAGAGATAATAACACTCGTATTGTCAAGAATATTCATTTTTCTGGCCAGCAGTCGTCGAATTCTCAAATACCGCACATCAAACACTCGGGTGGTTCCATGTCTCATTATGTGCCTTGAGAAACTCATTCACATCAAACTCGGATGTGTTGTTGTTTGTATTTTCCGTTTCTTCTGTAGGTAAACCGGAGATCAAATCGTTCTCAACCTTGAATTCTGGAATAGGGGAGTTGTTATAGCTGGAATTGCCGACAGATTGAGGAGTCAAAGAAATCGTGTTATTATCGTTGTTGGAGTTGTTATTACCAGTAGATGATGAGTCAACAGTGTTGGTATTAGTGCTTAGAGCTCCAAAATTTCTCTCCAAATCTGCAATTTTTTCAACAAGAATCGCCTTTCTCCTTTCTTGCTCCTTCATCACTTTATGCAAATGAACAACATAATCAACTGTTCTATTGATGATGATGGATTTACTGGCTTTAGTTTCTCTTCCTTCGGCATCAACGTATAGCAAAGATGGAGGAACAATCAATCCCAGTTCTTTTATTTTTTCCTTTATCAAATCTCTTCTTCTTCTTTCAACTTGATTATGAAATTCTCTTCTTCTTCTTAATTTATCCTCTTTACTCAATTGACTCTTTGGTAATGACTGACTACCAAAAGAGCCTGAAGGACCCGGACTGGCAGCCATACTTCTTGGAGATTTGAAACTTGATGGATCAAAAGATGAGTTATATGGACTCAATGCAATAGAGTCATTATAAGAACTTGGTGAATTGATGGTACTCAAGTTGATGGAACCTTGTCTCAGGGAATTGTTTTTAATGAAGCTGTGATTTGGAACAGGGCTGAAATAAGTAGGATTTGAACTGATATCAATGTTGTTAGAGTGTTGAGGACTTGAGATTGAATCCAAATTATCGTAGATGGAGTTTTTCCTCGTCTGATACGAAGTTGATATAGAATTTGAGATGGACCCTTGACGTTGTCGTTGAAGAGATTTGGATAAACTTTGTTGAATTGACTGTGGTTGAAATGATGCATTTGAAGAAGGAATTGGATGTGTGGTATAAGGGGAACCAACGGGTGACAGATAGCTAGAGTTGAAGGAATCAGAAACCTGTTGTATGAGGGAATTTGGATCAAGATATGTTGTGTCTGTTGTTCCCAGGTTGTCAGGATTGTTGCTATTGTTCAAATAGCTGCGATTTGCTAGACTTGAAGGGTCAATATTCTGATGGGAGTTGTCGAATTCATTGAGCGGTTGGTTAATATTGGCGTTATCGCCTGCTGTTGTTGTGTTCGAAGGAGAGTCGAAGGAGGCAAACTCGAGCAGTTCGTGTTCTGGTATTGCCGATGAGATGTTGAAGTTGAAGTCATCCAAGCTCAGTTTATCGCTGTCGAATTTCAGGAAATCCTCGTTGTTCATTGTGTGAATTGTGGAAAGTATGGGGTGGCCCCAGGTTGGAGTATTTATTCTCTGGATTCTGCGAGAGATGAAAAAAGGAGGAGGAAGAAATCAGCGGGTAATGTTCCTTGTTCTATTCGAGTGCCTGTCAGCTCAGCCAATTGCCGCAATCTTCCAGGGGGGGTTTTTGAGAGGAAGCCTTTCTGGTGGTGGAGGAAGGACTGGCAAAGCACCGACAATTTTTGAGTGTGTATTTTTTATTTTTTTTTCCTTGCAAAAGAGAGAAGGGCGGGCCGCTGAACAGAAGCAGGTAGACTTCCTAATCCGGTAGTAAAAGTGTGGTCTCTGTAGTAGTGTGTGGTAAGCATCGCAAAACAACAACAACAACAACAAAAACAGCACAGCACAAAATCCATCAGAACCACAGTGGTAAAAACGGACAAACGCAGAATGGCCACAGAGTCGAACCTGAGAGCCCAGTGGCAGCAGTGGTCGCAATCACACAACATCCAGTCGGGCACAGCCATCAACGAGAGTGCCAAAACCCTCTTCAGTGGCTGGGCTGAGACGCTCAACTCCACTGCGAACGACGTGTACAACAGATTGCCTTTGACCCAGCAGGATGCAGAGGAGATCAACCAGCAGGAGCCATCGTGGTTCACACTCACACGGTTCGAGAGACTGATGGGGTTTGTTGCCTGTCTGCTCGGCTCCACAGCCTGTTTCACAATATCCTTCCTGCTGTTCCCAGTGCTGGCCTTGAATCCAAGGAAGTTTGGTCTTTTATGGTCGTTGGGATCTCTACTATTCCTCATCTCTTTTGGGTTGTTACAAGGTCCAATGGCATACTTCAGACATTTGACTTCCAGAGAAAGACTGCCATTTACTGTTTTCTTCTTTGGGTCGATCATCGCAACCATTTATTTTAGTGCTATTATGAAATCAACCATCTTAACTTTGATATCTAGTTTAGTTGAGATTGTTGCCGTCATCTATTATACCGTTAGTTATTTCCCATTCGGTGCACAGGGTTTAAGAATGGCCACCTCTGTTGGTATCAGACAGGTCACTTCGTTAGTTGGTTGAGTCCAGAAAACTGGAAGGAAGAGATGACTATACAAAAAGTATTGTCTTTAGCCCTAATATATCTTTCAATATCTACAATGAGCCTGAGCGTAGTGGATTGTTTGTATTGGGAAGACTGCAGAACCAAATTCAGAACCACTTACACGAGATTCACAATGGCGATATTGTATTTCATTTGGCTGACGTTATCCCAACAAAAGATGTATCGTAATCTGAAGGATACCAACCTGAAGAATCCATATCGATTCTAGTTCAGTTCCTTCAAAATACAGAAGTATAACTCAACATGAGAAAGAACTGTTACATGACGGTACAGCTGATTCGACTCATTCTTCCAAGGACATCATCTTCTTGGAATGATTTAAAAGAAGGTACCCTTCAATGGTAGCGCCTCCAAGGTGACCCATACAGCCAAGACCATACAAATCCCATCTCGTTTGAGAGAGAAGACGTGGAAAGATCATGGACGTAGATGGATCACCCTTGGTTAGTAGAGAAAAGGAAAATTCAGTAACTTTTGATATACGAAAGGTGTCATGTTTAAGAGTTGATCAATCATTGCTCTTTTTCTCCAAACATCAACGGTTTTCGCGCGTGGCTGTAACGCTAACTCCTATGAGATTTAGGAATGTTCTCATCGATGGTGCCTCATTGATCAATGCAAATCGAGACGCTATCAGGGAGTTGTTGATGATCATGTAATGCTGAAGTTATCATTCATCTGATCCAATTGAGAGTTGTTTAGGTGCAGCCATCACATCAACAAGTTACTCCCGAGGTATACTCTCACAGCCATGTCGACTCAAGAATACAACATGACTTCATTGATGGAGCTCTACAAGCAAAAACTTGAGTCTCACCACTCATCGATTATATTCTTCTCTATTGATCAGATCAGAAACGCAGTTCTATTCTCTTTTATATAACGGTAAACTTGCACTTTCAGTAGTTTTGATCAATACGGACTTGATGCTGTTTCGTTTGGAGTTCCAATTGGTAATTTTTTGATTGGAACTATCCGCTAAAAACTTTAGTATTTGTTCCAAATTCTTGTATAGTTCAGCTGTTGGTTGACTGACTTCACCAAATTTGATAGTAATATTTGAATCAGGACTAAGTAAAAAGGATGTATTACTGACAATTGATTTAATCTGCTTGATGACATATTTCAAATCAACTTCTTCTTTGGAAATGATACCTTTCTTCTTTTGTTCCATCTGCTCTACTGTTTCTTTGAATAGCTGAATAATGAATGGAATTCTCTTGTTTTTTCCATAAAATGTAACGCCAAGTATGTCAGGAAGAAGCAGTTGAATTCTATAATCACAAACAACATAGTCATAATCGTTGTATAATCTGGTCAAAGATTTAGCACCCAGTTTCTTCAGTTTCTTTATACTCATTAGCTCAATGTTCTCATACTTTGTGGTCAATGGTCTGAGGAGTTCAACATAATTGTTTAAATTGGTATTGCTTTTAGTTAAAATAAGAATCTTCTTCTCTATGAAATCTTTATTGAATGTATGAGGGATTGGTATTATACGATGAACATAGTCTTTTTTGTCTAATAATGGACTTTCTGTGTTGATGATAACGTATAGATTTGGGTTGGAGCTAGTAGTTTGTTTCGAGTGGACAGCTTTCAAGGATCTAATAGACTTGGTTGACACTGTTTCGAATTCTTTTGTGTTTATGAATGACATCCTTAATGATGAGCCTATTGGAAAAGTGATACATAACAACTGGTTGATCATCGCATTCGTTTAAGCTGCATTGAAAAAATTTTGAATGTACCACGCGCTCAGAACCGTCTTCGAATAAAATTATGTAAGATCTGACATAACCAAACTTTGCTCCACAAATATCCGTCTGTCATTTCTCAGCGGGCAAAGTTTTTTCTTTTTCTTGGAAAGATTCCCGCGATTCTTACCTGATGCGTCCTGACGCGAGTTCGCGAATTCCGCGAAACCGCAGATCCCTAACTCAAAAGCTGAAAGCCAGTTTCTTTTTGCCAAGACAAATACCAAAGCGGTCCGGCCACATCTTCACTAATAAAAAAACCTTTCAAAAAAATGGGCAAAAATCCCTTCCAATCAAAACAATAAAGACAGCCAAACGAAAAGCCTCAAAACTCCCAAAAACCAACTAATCCAAGAGATTCACTTCCTCCCACTGCCATCAAATTCTTCCTTCTGCAAATGTCCATCGTCCAGCAGTTCACCGCCCAGGAACAGGAATTGAACCAAACTACCGCCAACACTTGGTTGGCCATAGGTTCGTTGGCTGAGGCCCTAGGCGACGTTGATCGTGCTGCTGTGGCATACGACTCTACTTTGAGACACGAGCCTAACAACTTCACTGCCCTGACATCCATGGCCAATCTGTACCGATCCAGGGATCTTTTTGCCAAAGCCGCTGAACTATACCAAAGAGCGTTAAGTGCTAAACCAGATGCTGGGGAGACTTGGGGCTTACTTGGCCACTGTTATCTAATGCTTGACGATTTGCAAAGAGCATACGCTGCTTACCAACAAGCTCTTTACCACTTGAACAACCCAAATGTTCCTAAACTGTGGCATGGTATTGGAATCTTGTATGACCGTTATGGTTCATTGGAGTATGCTGAAGAAGCTTTTAGAAGAGTCTTAGAATTGGATCCAAACTTTGAGAAAGCAAGCGAGATTTATTTCAGATTGGGAATCATATACAAGCATGAATCAAAACTTTCCCAGGCTTTGGAATGTTTCAAATATATCTTGCCAAACCCTCCAGCTCCGTTAACTCAGCCTGATGTTTGGTTTCAAATTGGGTCCGTTCTAGAACAGCAAAGAGACTATGAAAATGCAAAAGAAGCTTACCAAAAAGTGCTACAGGCTAATCCTAAGCATGCCAAAGTCTTACAACAACTGGGCTGTTTGTATTCCCAACAAGGTTCATCTTTCCAAGACCCAGAAGTTGCTTTACGATTACTGTCACAATCTCTTGAAATCGACTCAAGTGATGCCCATACCTGGTACCATTTAGGTCGTGTTCATATGTCTCGTGGTGACTATACCTCAGCTTATGATGCTTTCCAGCAAGCTGTCAACCGTGATGCTAGAAACCCAACTTTTTGGTGCTCTATTGGTGTATTATACTATCAAATCTCTCAATATCGTGACGCTTTGGATGCTTATACTCGTGCAATTAGATTGAATCCTTACATTTCAGAAGTTTGGTATGACTTGGGTACGCTCTATGAAACCTGCAATAACCAGATATCAGACGCTTTGGACGCTTATAAACAAGCTGCCACTTTAGATCCAAACAATCCCCATATTCAAGCAAGGTTAGAACAATTAACCAAATACCAAAAGAATGGGGGTCAGGGTGTTCCACCACCACCACCACCAGGTCCACAAGGACCTCAAGGTGGTCAACTAAGAGTCCCTCAAAACGTTTCTCAGTCACAGCAAGGGCAGCCTCAACAACCTCCTGTTCAACAGTTACAATTGAATAGTGCGTTCCCACCTTCACAGCAGGCTATACCACCTCCCCCACCACCAATGCAACAACCATCTCCATTCCAGCCACAGCCTCAACATCAATCTCAGCAGCAACCTCCAGCACCTTCGCAACCACCTCATCAACAACACCCACAACATCAATTACCACCTCAGCAAGCCCAAAATCCGCCATCATTGCCACCTCAGGCTGCCCAATTGAAGGCTTCGGAATCAGCTGCTACCTCTGTCCCTGCATCTGCGCCTGCGCCAGTCCCTGTGGCAGCAGCTCAATCATCATCCGAACCTTTACCCCAAGTTTCAAAACAGGAACATCAGAAAACTCAACAGAAGAGGGAGTTTGAAGAGAGCAACAACGAGAAGAACAAGAAGAAGAAGAAGAAGACGAATAATGGTGCTGCAGCTGATACCAAAGATGCTGTTACTTCAGTCAACAACGTAGAACAATCAACCAGTAATGAAAATAATGGATCCTCTGAAAAATCTGATGAGCAAGGAAAAGTAACTCCTGAAGCAGCAAAAGAGGATGAGGGCAAAAAAGATCAACCAGGGGCTTCTGAAGCTTTAAAAGAGAACAACCTTGACTCCGAGGCTGTAAGTAAGTCTTTGGCTGAAACAAAAGACAAAGGGTTGGTGCCTGGTATAGTTCCCGATGAACAGGAAAAGGAAAAGAGCGATGGAAAGGAGAACGAAGTTCCAAGAGGAGAACTGAACAGTTCAGAGGAAGAACCACAATTAGAAAATAAAACGAAAGAGGATGACAAAAAGGAAGGAATTCCAGAAGAAGATCACGAACCAACTATCAAGCCTTCTGAAGAAACTTTGAGCCAATTGAAGGAAGAATCTAATCTTGAAGAAGAGGAAACATCCAAAGTGTCAGCTGAAACTAAGAAAATTGAGCCAACTGATGCGGAAGTGAAAGTCAGAAAGATTGAAGAAGACGACGAATATGACGATGATGAAGACGAAAAGGATAAATGATAATTTTAACGCTTTGTCATATAACAAACTGTCTCAAGAGTATTTCGGGAAAACGTTTCCACGTGATTCTCTTTTTGTGCAATTTGTTGACGTTTCTGATCTCCTTGGATTACCAGACCCTTGTTAAATAATGAATGTGCTACTACTACAACGACCTCTTTTAGTATTTGTAAATGTAGCGAATATGTTATTAGTGATCTTTACATCCCGCTTCATTCTGTCTCTATGATTGTCTCCAAGAACTGTTTTATCTGTTGTAATATCTCAGCTTTGACGTCTTCTGGGACCATCGCTATTTCAATTGCTGGTTAGTCACAGATGATCTAAGTGCACGAATAGAAGCAATACTCACCTAGGGCTTTTGGCTCAAGGACGCTGTTCAGTTTTGTGAAGTTTGGTTCTTCTTCATGGCTGACCTGATCGATGGCCAACTTCCTGATGTTGTCGAACCATCCGGATGTCAAGAGTCTTTCTCGAAGTAGCGATGATATTCTTTTAATGAGGTGGTTAGCCGATTGATGGGACCAAAATAAAGAAGAGGAGAGCTTTCTATCACTTACCTGTCGTATTCGCCGGACTCGATCAGCTTCTCCTGTATTTGCACTTTCAGTTTCTCAGTCTCGCTCATTTTGTCCTCTTTTTCTCGTTGCTTTTCTAACTTTGTTAGCTTGTTGTTTTGGACAGTTTGCCATGGTCTTTTCAGCTCTTGATTTTTCAACAAAACCTCCCCCGAGGAGAAAACCATAAAAAAACACCGTGCCCCGTATTATTCTGATATTGCTGAACTCAGTTCTTGAGATCATACCGGGTTTATGCTAAGAGTCATCACTAGGATTCAATCGTGCTCCTTCATTTCCACAGCAGTATCCAGAAACATGAGCTCACTTGCAAAGAATTCACCATCTTTAGCCAAAATCGTCAAGATTGAACCACTATCAACGTCTGATGCCAGATGGACAAAATTGGAGAAGATCACTTATTTAGATCCCAACGGGAACGAAAGACCCTGGGAATGTGCATCAAGATCAACAAGACCAGAAGGATCCCTGGTTGATGCCGTTGCAATCATTGCCATAATCGATAAGCCAACGGGATCAGAGATTGTGCTACAGAAACAATTCAGACCTCCAACAGGTGGCGTTTGTATAGAGGTCCCAGCTGGGCTGGTTGATCCAAAAGAATCTATTGAAACGACTGCGTTGAGAGAATTGAAGGAAGAGACTGGATATATTGGTAAAGTGGTTTCGAAATCCCCAATCATCTATAACGATCCCGGTTTTTGTTCAACCAACTTATCTTTAGTTACTGTCTCAATTGATCTTAAAGATGAAAGAAACTACAATCCGGTTCCTGAGTTAGAAGAGAACGAGTTCATTGAGACTTTCACCGTGCCATTGAAGGACTTTGGAACAAGTTTGGCCAAGTTGGAAGCAGAAGGTTATAAGATCGATTCAAGGGTCCAAAATGTGGCAGAGGGTATCAAACTGGCCCAACAATACAACTTATGATGAACCTTGATATAAAACGCGATTATCCCCAGTTTAAATCTATACTGTAGGAGTCTTTCAAAGGCTTCAGCCAACTCTGATATTAATTGAGTGCGGGCAAAAAAAAAAAATAAGAATGGCGACATCTGCAGGACTCGAACCTGCGCGGGAAAATCCCAAAAGATATCTTTCACTATGAAACAGTTCAAGTCTTTCGCCTTAACCACTCGGCCAAGATGCCATTACGAAAATCCTTAAAAATCTCATAATACTTGACCTAAAATCCCGCTGAGCACCGGGTAACTGCACCAACGCAGTTGCAATACACCTGCTGAGATAGGTTTAACAGTCCTCACTTCAGCTGAGTTGACAGCTCAACCATCGTATGCATAGGTTTATGAAGACTATTATAGATATAATAAATACTAATCATTAATGGAAAAGCAGAAAAAAGAGAAATCAACCTGTTCGGCCAATCAACTGAACTTCACTAAATGTTCTATCTTTTCTACTTACATAAAACATCTAGCAATTGCATATGGATAATAAATATATATTCATAGATGTGTCAAAGAAGTAAAATTCATTAGTGAAAACTTGAAGGATATTTGAACAGAATAATGGGTATCGTAAGACCTGCTGCAACAGGATGGGATCAGTAAAAATTAAAGTAACTGATCCAAGGTTTATAATGTCAGCCGTTAGAAGAGAAGAAGAACCAGATAAATTTTGAAAAAGAGTGGGGCAGAAGCCGGTGGGATCAGTAAAGAATCAAAGTTTCTGATCCGAGGTTTAAGATGTCATCCGTCAGTTAAGAAGGAGAACCAAAGGAAAATTGAAACAGAATAGGACAGAAGTCGGTCCACTCATGTTTTGAAAAGCAAAAGAAATGAGAGTGAGAAGTGAAGTAAATAACCAAAGATCCAAATCGTCAATCATAAGAAGAAAAAGAGTCCAACAAGAGAAAGCAATGTTCCTGCTGACAATTTGTTTGCAGAGCCCTCATAAGTTGAAACAGATACAGTTGATGAGGCAGCAGGGACTGAAGGCACAGTCTCAGTGGCAAGGGAAGTAGTTGATACCACAGCGGAAGTTGCAGGGGCAGAAGAGGAGTAAACCGTATAGTATTCCAACGACGTGGAGTATACTGTGTTATTTTCTTCAGTGGCGATAGGAACCAACGTGGTGGAGGTCAAAATAATTGCAGTGTTGACTGGGGTAGCAGCAGCTTCACCAACAGCAGATGGAGATCCACTTTGACCAGAAGAAACTAAAGTTGCAGCAGTGGTAACAGTAGCATACAAGTTAGTCACCAACGGAGTAGTTAAGGCAGATGAAGTCTGCACCGTAGAGTACTCAGTAGCAGTAGAATATATGGTACTTCCACTTTCAGTAGCGATTGGAACCAATGTTGTTGAGGTCAAAACAACTGGGGTAGCAGCAACTTCGCCAACAGCAGATGAAGAAGCCTGGACTGTCGAGTACTCGATAGCAGTAGAATAAATGGTACTTCCACTTTCAGTAGCGATTGGAACCAACGTTGTTGAGGTCAAGACAACTGGGGTGTTGACTGGGGTAGCAGCAACCTCACCAACAGAAGAAGGAGAACCACTTTGGAAAGTGGTAACAGCAGAAGTGACATCTGAAGTCAAAGTGGTCACAGCTGGACTCAAAGTAATAACTGGGCTGGAGGTTTCTGTGGTTGTCAATGGACAATATGTAGTGTAGACAGTAACAGCATTGTTGATTGTTTCAGTGACAACAGTGACTAGAGCAGTACTGGTGCTTTGGATACAATCAGTACCAGAACATGAGGTGACGGTAAGAACAGTGACAGGACTTCCAAAGCTAGAACCAGCTATGACTGGGGCAGAAGTTGTAACAGTATCCGCACCTGCTGGAGAAGTAGTGGATGACAAAGCGGTTGAAGAATCAGTACCGGTTGTTGAAGCCGAAAAGGTTGAACTCGAACCCGATGAAGAAGTACTCAAGCTACCATAAGAGCTTAAACTTGAAGCTGGAGCAGAAGAGCTGAAGCTAGCTAAAGAGCTTAGGCTTGAAGATGAAGAACTTGGGCTTGAAGCTGGACCAGAAGAGCTTGGGCTTGAAGCTGGACCAGAAGAACTTAGACTTGAAACTGGACCAGAAGAACTTAGACTTGAAGATGAAACAACCGAGCTGGAGCTAGCAGAGGAGCTTGAAGCTGGAGCAGAAGAGCTGAAGCTAGCGGAAGAACTTGGACTTGAAGATGAAGCAGAAGAGCTTGGGCTTGAAGATGAAGCAGAAGAGCTTGGGCTTGAAGCTGGACCAGAAGAACTTAGACTTGAAGATGAAACAACCGAGCTGGAGCTAGCAGAGGAGC
>PPMU03000040.1:0-112547 GCA_003707015.3 Wickerhamomyces canadensis
CACTTATCGACAAAGTCTATACAAAGATGTTTATATCTTCAACGTCGTCCAAATTGAAGTCAAAATCCGACCTGATCTATCAGTACCAAGAACCGACTGAGCGAAGCGAGGTCGATCTTGTTCTGATATTATATAGCGTATGGTGGTGTTTCTTCCTCGGTGTTTTAGTGATGATGTGTGATGTGTTAGACGTGTTTTGCTTTTGTACATATTTTAATGGTTATGACATCTCTTTAACTGTTCATACTCTCTAGTAGTTTCTTGCTTAGTTGATGATGGAATCTCTCTTGAAACTCGCCAGATTTTCCCATCAGCATGCTTTCAAATGATTCATAGGTTTCCTGGGTTGTGAGTATCTGTGTCCGCGTTAGTATGATCCTTTATAAATCTGTAATGATGGTACTAACCAGCCAGCCGGACGTTGTAAATTCAGTTTGGATAAACTCTCCTTCAAGTGTAGTTATGTGAAGTGAGGAGTCAACGATTTCTAGCCTATGAACAAAACCACGGTACTCTCTCAAAATGGTTTCGTATTCTTGTGATACTATGATATTTTGTGTCATTGATTTAATTGATACGTATGAAACTTGGAATCTTCATAGATTTCTTGAAGATAATTTGTTCCGCAGCTTTTTTAATTGTACGACGAACAAACTACAGCTAACAACTTTTTTAAATTGATCATTAATTTCTATATACAAACGCACCTTGATATCATCATCTTCTCTTTCTTAAAGAAGCTTCCAAGTCACCAACATCCAATTTAGTTCCTCTAATGTAGAACTGTCTATTTCTAGCACGGTATTTATGAGGTCTTCTAATGATATCAATTCTTGAAACTAAAGGACTGAACAATTTGACTTTGAGCTCAACACCGGTCTTATTGATCTGATTTCTCAACACTAACGATGCATCTAGGTTTTTTCTTGAAATAGCCAGCACTTGTCCGACAAAAGATGGGATTGATCTAGTGGTATACATGACTCTCACAACATCACCAGTTCTGACTTGTTCTTTATTCTTAGGGTTGATTAATTCACGTCTCCAACCAGTTGGATCCAGTCTTTCGAATTGTGTCTGTTTGAAAACATCAAGGACATTCACTTTGTCTTTTGGATCACGTAATGGTTTATAAACATCCATTATTTTTCCTATTAAAGAGGTCAGTATTGATTAGTCTGGTCAATGATATATCAAACTCACTAGTTCTAGTTGGAACGATGTATGTCTTTATCTGCTGGAATGGTGCCAGACTAGTTTTGTTCAAAGTCATAGGACGACGGAGTAGGAACGACATTTTGCGACTATATCTATTCTAGTCAATACTTTAGTCGCTCTGAACTTGACGGATCGATTTGTTATATCATGAGTTTTTTCTTATTGAGATTTTTCACTAAGATGAGACCGCGAACTTGTCGTTTTTTTCTTGCCATGTGGTGAGACGTTACCCGGCCATATATAGCTCTTATTTGGTTGATAGGACATATTTAAGGTGATATTCTCGATATACCTGCTCAAAGGTAGAGATCATACTACTTGAATCAGCTCTGGCAAAAAAAATCATATAAATAATCATTATAACAAAGGATTCAAAATCTATGTCTTCTCTTTCTTCCTGTAAATTTGGAATCATGTGCAACTGTCTTCCCTCTTTTCCTCATCAAAACCTTCTTTCTGTTGATATAATCTTTATTACTCTCTACTTTCTTCTTCATATTCTTTGTCATCTTTCTCTGCTCGTTTTCTTCTGGTGCATCCATTGTCAATCCTTTCAAGTTTAATTCATTAGCACTCTGTCCTGCACTTAAAACAAGGTAATATTTCTTATTTTTCTTACTTTCAGCATCGTCAATGACTAAACCACCTTGAAACCCAGCAACTTTAGCACTTGACAATATTGAATCTATCTGATCATCATTCATTGGATAAAATTGTGCACAAAATTTCCCACCTCTTTTCAAACTTGCAAACAAACTATTGAAGAATCTTAACAATCTTTTCTTTGGATCAGCATTTGAAGCATCGGCATTACAAAGCCATTGAATGGCAGATATACTTATAGCAGCATCAAATGTTCCTGCTCTGAAAGGTATACCATTTCCCATATCCGCAAGGAATAAATCTCCATCAACCTCACGGTCTAAACCTGTGGCCAACATAGAAGGTGAGATATCCATCCCACACCATATATGACCTTCTTCTGTCAAAATCTCACCACTTAATCCAGACCCACATCCGATATCTAATATAAAATGGGAATAACCCTCAAGATTCAATAATTCTAAGGCTCTGAATGTCATTTTTGCCTGAATGTGCTGCACACGTGTGGATGATGTATATTTCTTCGATTCTGTGTCATTGTAAAAGACTTCTGGAGGTGCCAGCTGTTCTGGACGTGACATCTTGCTCTTTCCCTTTCTATAAAGCCTGTCAGCAGTCAGAGCTCATCACCTGAATTTATTCCTTTGAATTAAATTTTTTTTAGAACTGCTCAAAAACGCAATCACGTGAAAAATCACATGATCTGGAAGAGATGAAACACCCCAACACCATCGGCCCTGCAGCCCAATTGACACATAGAAAAACGGGAAGTATGGCAAGACGGCAATTCCTTCTACTCCATTTTATTTTTTGCACTGGTTTAGCAGCTTTTTGAGAGCGTGTGATTGGCGGGATCGGTTCGACTCAGTTGATTGGGAGCTCCGTATAGTACTGCAATTTTGCCTTCGAAAAAGCCCGATCATTCCAGCTTGATCAATTATTAATTAGATCGGAACAATCCCTGGTTGTTCATTAATACTGATATCCGCAGATTGTTGAAAATCAAACCATAAAAAAGTACCATTTGATTGATCATCCTCGTCTGATAAATACCAGTTCTCAAACTATGTCACGCAGAAAGAGTTCCGTTGATAACTCGCGATTGAATAAAATCAAAGAAATGGAGAGTCATCATAGAAAGGGGCTGCAGCTGGATAATGACTACGAATCTTCCACTCTTGAGTTGGCAGCTGTTGTAAACACTGACACAGTTACTCCAACTACTAGCAAGAGCTCTAGATCATCATCAACATCGTCCGTTGTTGGCGATGAGAAAAGTATCAAGCTGGTTAAGAGGTCAACAGATGAAGATATTTATCAATTGAAGACTAACTTTAGAGTCGACAAGAGACGATTCAGTCAAGAAGGTGTACCTAAATCTAGGTTCAATGATGTCAAATTCACAACGGTAACATCTATCATAGATCGTTTGGCCAACTGGGATAATCAATTTGCTGGGTTTTATGTCTTGTTCTGGTTGAGTGTTGGTGTATTGGTCATCAAAAGTTTCATCAATTATATCTTGGAGAAAGGTTGGAAGTCTGAATTGGTCAATATATTACTGACTGATCTATTTCATATTGCACTCACTGACTTATGGATGTATCTATCTATATATTTTGTCTTTGGACTTCATTATTTGATCAAGTTGAATTACCTCACTTGGGAAAAATCGGGATGGATTCTTTCATCAGTTTATGAGTTTGCATTCCTGATTTATTTCACATTATATTCTGAGCATATGAATTTCCCATGGATAGGAAAGATTTTCCTGTATTTGCACTCATTGGTGTTATTGATGAAAATGCACTCCTTCAGTTTTTATAATGGTTATTTATGGAAGATCAAGAATGAATTAGAAATATCAAGAAACCTGAAATTGGATGAAGAAAATTTTGATACCAACACTAGAAAACTCATTGATGATTCCATTTCATTTTGTGAATTCGAACTGAACTCAAGATCAACCAAGACCCCATTTCCTTCAAATATAAATATTCAGAATTTTTTCCTATATACAATGTTCCCAACGTTGGTTTATGAAATTGAATACCCGAGAACAGCCAAGATTAGATGGGGTTACGTTCTTGAAAAACTTTGTGCTATCTTTGGTGTGATTTTACTTATGATTGTCATTGCACAGAATATGATGTATCCTATTGCTATTCAAGCCATTGCGTTACGTGAATTACCATTGACTGAAAGAATCAAAAACTATCCATTGTTACTATTGAACATGACTCCAAGTTTCCTGTTGATATACTTGTTAGATTTCTATTTGATCTGGGATGCTATTCTGAATTGTATTGCTGAACTGACAAGATTTGGTGATCGTGAATTCTATGGACCTTGGTGGAATTGTGTTTCATGGGATCAATTTTCAAGATTATGGAATGTCCCTGTACACAGATTTTTATTGAGACATGTTTATCATAGTTCAATCAGTGCTCTACATTTATCAAAGACTTCAGCTACGGTATTCACGTTCTTGTTGAGTGCAGTTGTTCATGAAGGCGCAATGTTTGTCTTATTTCATAAGTTCAGAGGATTTCTATTCGTACTGCAAATGTTCCAATTGCCATTGGTTGCAATCTCTAAAACCAAGTATTTGAGAGAGAAGAAGACTTTAGGAAATGTCATATTCTGGTTCGGGATTGCTACTGGTCCATCGCTAATGTGTACATTATACCTAACTTTCTGAAATGAAAAACAAACTTAATTTATCTATTCACAAGGGTATAGGAAGGGTTGGGAATCACAGGGTTTGGAGAAGTTTTTATCACCACTATACGTAAGAGGGAAGAGGAAATCATATGAAAAATACATACTAGATATCACCATGTATGCATGTAGTGTGTAACTTTGATCTATCTATATATTTGCTCAAACGGTCTTGTATCATTGAAACAGGAATCCCAAACCTCTTCAACAACTTTAGTAGCCTCTGCTTTGTCTTTACAATTTGGATTTTCAGCGACTGATAAGATAGCTCTTCTTTTAACACATTCCTGATGCCCTCTTCCAAACTGAGTTAAGCCTGCTCTTTTCAGCTGATTCATAATTCGACACTCTCCACTGAGAGAACTTGCTCTAATCTCGGAACAAGCATGATGTTTCAAATTCAACCAGTCAACTTTGAACTTGGTATTATCATAATAATGCACCATCTCATGAGCTAACGTATCTTCCAGATGGTATCGATCGATTATTCTATTCTGACAAAGCAATATTCCCAACTCAGGATGGAAACCACCACCTTTCCATTCATCACAGATATCACAGATGATTTGATCATCTTTGACTTCTTTATTATCTTTAAGCTTCTTAATCTGCTGCAACATGAAGATAACGGTTGGTGAGTAATTGATGGCCCAATCTCTATACTCATAACACCTATCGCATTCCTGTTGATTCGTCTTGAACTTCAAATCATTCTCGTATTGATCTTTTTCAGTCTGGGTGAGTCCTAAACCAGTCTTGTATGCCATTGTACGTCTCCACCACTCAAAGCCTTGGATCGACTCAGGTGTTTTTGGTGGGTTTGGTGCGGTCTGCTTCTCAACTGGCGGAAGAAAGTCGTCTGAGCCCGTCATTGTCTTGCAGTTTGTACGAAATGTTGATGAGTAGTTACTGTTTCTGTCTGTTTGTTCACTTTTTCATCTGGTGAAAAATCCCAAAAAAAAAAAAATTCTAATCTCTTCTCCAAAGGAGCTCATCGCTGAAACAGACCTGTTGAAAAGATGGTGAGCAATATCTGGGTAGCTGCAGCTGATAACGAACTAGAACTCGTCAAAAAATACATCACTAGCGGAGAATTCACTGCAAATTCGCAGGATCCAAATGGGTACACACCAATTCACGCTGCCGTTTCTTATGGACATAAAGAACTGTTACAATATCTGATAGAGAATGGTGGGAATATCAACGTACAGGACGTTGAAGGTGATACCCCACTGCATCATGTGGAAGACATCACGATGGCTAAGCTTCTGGTGCAGAACTACAAAGCCGATTGGACCATCAAGAATCAGGATGGTCAGACTGCTATAGAGTACATTGAAGAAGAGGATGAGTATCCTGAAATCGCACAATATCTAAGATCCCTCAATCACGATAATCCAAATGAAAACATATTGGATACATTACCAAGACCGGATGAGGTAGATTCGCACAAGATCAGATATACTTATCAAAGTGTAAATGAAAATGATGATTTGACTATTGACATTGATGACGCAAAGAGATTACAGTTGAAAGAGATAGTAGAGAGTGAAAATCCTGAAGAAAGATTGACCGAGTTCCTGAAGGGTCAACTGATTAACAACAATAGTGAAGCACTACAACAGCCAGACTCGCCAGCATCAAAGAAGCGTAAAGAATAGTTATCAGAAATTCAAACGTCATATTATAACTTTGTTTTACATAATAGTACATTTTCTATCCTTCTTAGATTTTAATGCTTTCTTTTCCTTTTTCTTCCTCTTCTGTTCTTCTTTAATCTCAGCAGCTGTAGTTGCTGGTTTAGCTGGCTTGTTATACCTCTTCTGTAAAGCATCTGCTGCCTTCTGATCTTCTTCCTGTTGTAAAGATAACGCAAACACTCTATCATCTTGTTCTTGTGGACTTGCATCATCATCAATGAATGGATTCACAGATTCTTCCAAGATTGGCTGGAAATCACCTGTAAAGAACGAGTTATTAGCCCCATTGATAGACAGCAATGACTCCCATACGAACTCCTTCTTGTTCAAGAATCCAATGTCGGTAACCAATTCGTAGATATCGTTGTCCCGTTTGATGATAGTACCAAAATGGTCATTTCTAAAGAACACAGCAATGCTATTATCATAGAGATTATGTTTCAAGAATTGCAACCCATAGTTTGTCAATTGTGTTGCTGTTCTTGCAAAGAAATGGCTGATCTGTTTGGAGTCCTGAATGATTTCCTCATCAATTGAATCCTTCACAGGTTTATTGTTTAGATCATAAGCTTCGACCAACACGTTCTGACCAGCCTCATATGAGTTGTACTTAATCACAGCTCTGTGTTCCAAATCATTGGGATCCACTAACCAGCCATGAACCAATGGTAATTGAAACACTTTAAAGATGACCAGCTCTTGACTATTGCTGAATCCTCCATCAAAAGTTGGATTGATGTTCAACCCTTTATGGAGGCTTGGTAGATAGCTCAAAGTCGTTTGGACTTCCTGAGGTGATAGTTGGTAGATGTGTTGATTTGAAGTGGCGATGGCTGCAAGACTCTGAAGTAAGGAGTTCAGTGGGATCTCCACCTCGCTGTTGACCAATGCAACCAAATCATGGATCTCTGGAGAGCTTTGCGGAGTCACCGTCAATACCAACGAATTGACAATGGCCAGCAGAGCGCAGGCACCGTTCTCATTTTGCGTAAGGATGCTTCTTCTTCCTTCGAAGTCGATCTCCTTGGTCTTGAACGAAACAGAGGAGGACATCGTTGAGTACTAATTCTGGAGTGTGGGTTGTTTATGGAATTAAAGGGGCGGGACGGTAATAAACTGACGCTTCGGAGATGTCTGAGTTTTCTGGAGAATTTGTACGAGAAGATCTACAAGGCTTGGGATAAAACAAAATAAAAGCACTTCATTCACCACCGACTTTTGCTCAAAATATCTCTGAAACTGACACATTCTTCGGCCTGTGAGATTCTCTTAACACCGTTGTCGTCTACGTAGGTTCCCGTTGAACTCCCACCCCAGCCTAGAGGAGATGGTCCCCATGATGGTGTGTAACACACCTCATCCCACGAACATATCCTGGAACATTGATAGAACTTACTCCAGTTTAGGATATTCAAGAGTTCAGTCAGCCTACTCTTCAATGCGGTTCTTCGTTGCAATAATTCCTCATTTGCGTGTAACTCTGCCTTCTCGACGTATTTCAAATGAATTGCATCTTTACTCAGTGCAAATACATCAAATACCAGATCAACAATACTTTCAGTGACTGCAGTGATAGATGACCAAATCAAGATCTCTGAGTCAGATTGAAGGTCTTGCAATGGATGTGAATATTGATGCACCGCTTGAGCCTTGGCGTTTGACAGTCTCATAGATTCATCCTTAATTGCAAAATCGTGAAATCTTCTGACAAAGTTTGTGGAAAATAACGTTAGATTCTTGAAATTATAATCCAGTTCTTGTTCCAAGTCATCGCTATTTTCATAGTTCTCCAGTCTTGTGAAAGTCTGATTGAAGATCATCAATAGAGGTGAGAATTTTTCAACAATTTCATTAGTTATTAGTTGCCAATCAGTTCCTATTGATGGGTCAGAGCCACCACTTCTCATGAATTCCTCCAAATTCGAGATTATCTCCTCTCTTAAATCATCTGAAATATTGAAGATCCGACGTAGGTATGGATCTGGATTGATCCAAGTCTTGTTCAATGGTGTGTGTAAGCCTGTGAAATCCAACAAGATTCTTCTCTCCCTTGAATTATGAACATTCCCTTGTTTGATTTGGTCATAACCAGCAATTGCATCGAGCTCTTTGAAGAGATTATCAATCTCTATTGATTCATCTCTGATGGTTTTCGGTAAATCATATATCTCATTAGGCCATTCTATGGTGACGTTACTCACAATTTTCAACTTATCGCTTCTCAAATCACATATTACAGCCTCATAACCGACTTCGATTCTGATGAATCCATCCAGACCGAATGGCTCACCCCATTCACATATCCTTTGAGCGGCTTCTCTCTCATCAAATCTTTCATCATCTGAATATTCAGAGAATTTAGCCAGAATGAATTGCTGGTCCATTTCACCACTTGATGTTTTGGCAGCACTTGAACCATCCAATAATATCATCTTGTCCAGGGGTTTTATGACTTCAAAGGTGAATAGAGAAGAATGACCAGTTCCTGATCCGAATGGTGGTGGTCCATGTGGTCTTTTCCCATGTTTACCTTTCCCTGGTGGACCTCCTCCAGGACCATGATGGCCACCTTTACCATGATCACCACCTTTACCATGATCACCACCTTTACCACCACCAGGAGGACCCCAATGTGGACCATTGTCAGTTCCATTTCTTCTTGGACCATTTCTACCCTGGATAAAAGTATAACTAAACTCATGGTCCATTGCAATCCATTCAAGTCCCTTTTTGATGTTTCCATCATCGTTCCCATGATATAGCAAAGTTCCCTTTGGGATATAAGCTGGTATGAAACTGACTCCGATAGGGTATATTTGTGAGTCTTTATTCTTCAAAGCACCTTGAACTGTATTGAAGATGGCCGATGCATTCAGTATTGATATTGGCCTTAACAGATTTTGTATGGATTCATCTTGATGGGAAACTATGGGGTGGATGACATGAGAAATGTCAGAGGATATTGTGATTAGAACTAATATGATGATGACGAGTGATAGTGGGAAGTACACTAGTCTAGATTTGTTGTTGATTGAATTGTAATGTAGTTTGTTTCTTGTAATGAAATCGCTAAAGATCTTGTCATTTTTGGGTGTATCTTGAGGAAGTGACATTTCCTCATGCATTTGTTCCTCGTAATCGTTGTTGTCAATTAAATTTGGAGGATTGCTGGACATCTCTCTGAGTAAAAATGGAGCTCACTTCATCCGTTCACAATTATAAAACATCTAAGGAGGATGAATTTATAAATGGGCTTTTCTAAAGGAGGCTTGACAGCTCAGATCCCACGGCCAATGGAAAAATCAATTCCAGCTGGTCAAATGCCCAACTCCCCGATCTCTGAGAGGAATCCCTCTTCCACTGACTAGAGTTCCTTGATGGTGTAGTACAGTAATCTTACATCAGCGATATGCATCACACTCAGATGATAACCCAAGTCAACTTCCAAGTGCCAAAAACTGCGTCTCTTGAAACCCGGGATTTCAGCCATATAGAACTCAAGGGGGATTCGGCATTTACCGAGAGGGTAACCTCCATCTTTTTAAAGACCGATACTTATGTAAGCATGACAATGAAATCTCTTCTATATTTCAGCAAATATTGACTAAATCAGACGTTCAGTGATATAAATTACATCTAGAACACCTAAAATAATCTATATATGATCAATATAATATTGCAGATTTGAGTAATATTCACGGCGGCGGCCTGCAGACGCAGCTGAATATATTAATCGACTAACAGTTATTATACGTCTAGTGAATATCTGCTGCAGCTGGCGCAGCAGCTGTAGTACTTATTGAATATGTTAAAAGAATATTCAACTTAATCTTCGAAGTTGGAGATCGCGATTATTGTAAATACGACGTCGTCGAATATATAAATTAGTACTATGTCGTATACTATTAATATTGAATATATTGTAGAATATTTACCTACGTAAATATCATATTACAAATATCAATATGAAATATACGCTACGTCATCTGTAATCTTGTCTCTTGAAAGCTAGTAACCTCTCAAGTCTAATTTGTTATTTATATGTGGTGTCTGGATGTATACCCTACGCTTTAGCAGAGATCCGGTGCCAACAGCCAATTAGGAAAATGAAGAACAATAAGTTGAGCGAACAAGGACTAGCTGACAAGTACTGTGCGTTAGTGTCTCGACTGTACTGAGCAGTGTGCGCGGGGAAACACCATTGTGTAGTCGAAACAGCTACAATATCATATATAATGCTGTTTCATGGTGATTGTAGAAATCCATGTTCCATAATTGCATTCCCTCGTCAACGAGAACGGATTTAATTCAATGATCAGCTGCTCTTACGGTGCCAGCTACTAACAGTAGTATTACAATCAGTTATAAATGCCACTAGTAAGGTCATTGATCAGGGCTAATCTGTACGTTTGCTTAGAACGCCAACC
This sequence comes from Wickerhamomyces canadensis, assembly GCA_003707015.3. Taxonomy (NCBI): domain Eukaryota; kingdom Fungi; phylum Ascomycota; class Saccharomycetes; order Phaffomycetales; family Wickerhamomycetaceae; genus Wickerhamomyces; species Wickerhamomyces canadensis. The sequence continues at coordinate 10,670 of PPMU03000040.1, forward strand.
ATGACCTCTGATGGGTGAAATGAAAGATGAGAAGTGAAGAAGTATGCTGCTGACATTTTCCAAGAGATTTCTCGCTTGGCAACTTGACAGTTCACAATGACAGCATTGATCCCTCACGGATTTCGTGTTTATTGGATGCAACCAAGACTTTTTCTAAGGCCAGTTAAGAAGTATAAAATTCTGCTCAATTTCATTTCCCAGTGAACCCATAGATTCTGAATATCCACTTACAATTCGATTGACTGAATCGGCTGATTTCTAGCTCCATCATCTCCTCGATCGCAATCCTCTAATATCCATGGGGATTAGCATGTTTGACTGATGATTTCGAACGGCGATTTTGCCGCTGGCCACTCAGAAGTTAGAGCTTGTTCACGTCGTAGTTTCCAACTCTCTTTAATCTCTATTCTCCACCACCGGCCAGAGCCTAACGGGCGCTGCCAGTTGCCAGCTGGAACTGACCAAATTGCGCTGGCGGCGAATCCGGCGGGAGTTCCACCTAAAAGAGAAGTAGGGCAAATTAGAATGTCGGTGATACAGACAAAAAAAAAAGAACGTAGAACTGGCCTATGTAAGTCCTTACTAAGTGTCACCAACCACCGGTTGGCGTGGCTACTACTTGGGCCTCGCACCGACAAAGTGACACCGTTGAAGAAACTTGTAGTGAGTGCACCACTTGGCACTTCCTCCATTCTTGGAGATGGAGCATGAAAAGAATTATGTGTTCATTGGCACTACCATGTCATTGGATCCTCATTTGTATCAACACCCATAACTCTCTCAGAAGTCAGACCACACCAGTTTTGACACAAACGTCTCTTCCATTTCTAGTCCGACAGAAGAAATTTTCGGTACTTTTTTCCAACGTCATTCGCTAACCAATAGGCTCAAATTATCAGGCAAAAAAGAAACTCTTTATCGTTATCAACGCTGTAGACTCTAAAGTGTGGACTGCCTGTCTCCAATCTCCAAGCTCTCGCGCATATCTGATTACAGCCAACGCATATGTCATGTAATATATAAACTCTCAACCATGCCCTCTTTCTTTCCCCTTGGACCCTCCTTCCTGCAACACTCACTCTCTCTTAGTGTCAATCAAATATTAGTCAATAATGGAGGCGCCCAAATTATCCGCAGAGTACGCTGCTCACATCCATACAGTCACATCAAACCATGCCGGTACTGTCAACTACATCAATGCTAAAGAAGCTACTGGTGACGATGAACTATTGGCCCAAATCGGTTATAAATCTTCACTAAAGAGAAAATTCAATACATTACAATGTTTCGGGATTGCGTTCTCAATCATGGGTTTATTACCTTCAATCGCCACCACAATGGCTGGTGGTTTACTGGGTGGTCCAGTATCGTTACTGTGGGGTTGGTTCATTGCTGGTGCTTTCATCTGGACTATTGGTTACTCAATGAGTGAGTTGGCTTCCTCAATCCCAACCTCTGGTGGGTTATATTATTGGACTCACTATTTCGCTCCTCCATCGTTGAAGGCCCCATTATCATTTATTATTGGGATTTCAAACTCTCTAGCTTTATGTGCTGGTGTTTGTTCAATCACTTATGGGTTGGCTGTTCAGATCCTTAGTGCTGTTTACGTCAATAGTGATGGTGGGTTTGAGATTACTCAAGGTAAAATATATGGTGTTTTCGCTGGTTGTGTTGTTCTTGAAGGTATGCTAACTTGTTTGTCATCAGCAGCTATCTCCAAGCTTCAAACAACTTCAATCATTGCAAACAATGTTTTGATAGTGATCTTTTTAGTTGCTTTACCTATTGGTACCTCTAGAACCCAAGGTTTTAATGATGGTGCTTTTATTTTCGGTAAATTTAAAAATTATACTGATTGGACTGATGGCTGGGTTTTCGTTCAAGAGGGTATAATCACTTGTGTCTGGGTTATTGGTGCTTTTGATTCATGTGTCCATATGGCTGAAGAATTGAAGAATCCTGTCAAAGCTATCCCAGTTGGTATCTTGGGTTCCATCACTTCATGTTGGATATTAGGCTGGCTATTGATCATTGTTATCAATGCTTGTATTGCTGAAGATATTACATCTGTATTGGAATCAGCTTCTGGTCAACCATTGGCTCAAATGTTTTATGATTCTTTAGGTAAACATTGGGCTGTTGCATTTATGTGTTTGACTGCTGTTGCCCAATTCTTGATGGGTTGTTCAATTATGACTGCCGTCTCCAGACAAGTTTGGGCCTTTGCCAGAGATGACGGTTTACCTTTCTCAAACATCGTGAAAGTTGTTGACAAGAGATTATCTGTTCCATTAAGAGCTATTGTATTTTCAGCTATTATTTCCCTATTGATTGGGCTATTGATTTTGATTGGTTCTGTTGCTGCTAATGCCTTATTTTCCATTTGTATCATTGGTAATTATGTCAGTTGGTCAATCCCAACATTCTTGAGAATGACTTCTGGTAGAGATGTGTTTAGACCTGGTCCATTCTGGTATGGGAAAACTGTCTCATACACCTTCAACATCATCTCGATTGCTTTTCAATGGTTTGTTATTGTCATGGCTTGCTTCCCAACCGATAAGGCTGTTGACAAGACCACTATGAATTATGCTGTTGTCATCAATTGTGGTATCTGGATTTTGGCTGCTGTCTACTATTACATCTACAAAAGAAATGTCTATACTGGTCCTAAATCGGATTTGGATGATGAATATCTTGACGCGATCAACAGTCATGTTAACAACATCGATGAAGTGATCATTGGATCAGATTCCACTAATGATGACAAGATTCAGGAGAAAAGTTGAACAATCTGCTCCTCCCATTTACATCTGGTTTAGCTCCCTGCAATGTGATTGCAGTAGAATTTTTGCGCATTGACAATGATCTGAATTTAAGACATTTTACTGATTTTTGACTTTAACTTTCATATATAGAGTTATATAGAGTATAACTCGTCTTTATAGATAAGAAAGTCCCTGGTAGTATCTTGCTTGATTCATATCTCGGTAACTCTTTGAGTCTGATCACATACATATCGGTTCTATCTTTCTGTTGTCGCTGATAGTATGAATATTTATGACCATAAACAGCAGCACAGACAGAAACTATAACACCATTGAGCTGCACCTATAATCTCTAGGATTCAACTTATTCATCAGACTCCAAACGAGAACGGCGACCTAATCTAAAAACCTGTAACGCATCAAGATCCATCTTTCAGTAGATACTGATCTATATCCTCTTTACTATCCAACTTTCAACGCCTGGTGTTTAGCTTTGGATACTGTATAACATCAAGCTGAGATCATATGTTCACCATTCTCTAAAGATTCGTAACTTGTATTCATTTTCTGTGAATCCGACGTACTAGCATCTGTATGATCATGATGATTTTGGAACAGCCGAGCTAGTTCTCATGATATCAGTTTCGAACCGCTGACACTGAAAAACATGTACAGAATGTTAGAAACGCCACTTTAAGACCTAATAGACTAGGAATGGGCTCAATAGCTCATGATAATATACTTCTAAGCGTCCTGCTACCAAAAATTGCCAAAAAAATAAGTAAATCTCTTTGTAAAACGGTTCATCCTTATGCAGGGGAACTGCTGATCATCTCTGTATTATTTCTAATTGACCAAATGTCCACAAGGGACGAAATTTTACTGATTTATCGCGACTATAACAAATAAAAAATTACATAATCAACACTGAAGAGATTATGTAATCGAACCATTTGCGTGTTGCAACTACAATTGATGGATCTTGTTCATCTATCTCGCGTTGATCATACTATAGATCTTACAAACTAGCCGTTATTCACATACTTGACACCTCTAGGTGTTTCATCGACGGTTAATTGGAAGACATCGCCTCTTGAATAATGGCCAGCTGGATCGAAATCAAATCTGGCTCTGACAACATCATCAGTCTCAATTTCTGCAGTTAAAACACCTTCTTCACCTAATAGTGGCCCTGCGATAATTTCTCCCATTGGATTGACAATAACACTACCACCGTTGATCAAGTTGTCACCCACTTTCCACCCATTTGGAGTCTCTTCAGCTGGTGCAGGTGGTTGAAATTGAACGGCTGAGATCAAGAATGTTCGACTTTCGTAAGCGATTGTTCTCATTGAAGCTCTCCAGATGTCTCTCATATCAACAGTTGGTGCAACCCAGATGTCAATACCTTTAGAGTAATAAGCCTGTCTGAATAATGGCACGTAGTTTTCCCAGCAAATACCACCACCGATTCTTCCAACTGGACTTTCAACAACTGGTAAGGTTGAACCATCACCACTTCCCCAAACTAATCTTTCTGACGCTGTTGGTAACAACTTACGATGTTTAGCAACGTAACCTAGTTTTGGATCGATATATACCAGAGTACAATACAATGTTGAACCGCCATTCTCAATGATACCGATTGCAATGGTGGCATTGATCCTTTTGGAGAAACTTTCCAATGCTTGAATTTCAGGGCCTTCAGGGACTTTGACTGATTGCTTAAAGTATTCCAGGAACTCTTCACGACCTTCTGGTAATCTATAACCTAGATATGAACCAAATGTTTGGCCTTTTGGATAGCCCCCAAGGACAGCTTCTGGAATCACAACCAAATCGACATCCTTTTCGATCAATTCTTTCTCGTAAGTCAAGATTTTGGCTAGGGTTTGCTTTGTGGTTTTCTCTGAACCAACTTGAAGAGCTGCGACTTTCTTCAAGACCATCTTTGGTATTAATTGATTGAGTAGTCTGTGATTTGTTGAGTTAATGAAACGGTCAACGAACTAGTACAATCATAACAATGACGACTAGTGAGGCGCTGTTTCCTGAGCGGACATTTTCCCCTTCGAGGCATCCGATGGTTTTTTTATCAACATGGGCCAAAAAAAGGCCGATAAGCCGATGCACATTGTTTCACTGTTCAGTCGATGTTGGAATCATTACAGGTCTCCAGTTTCTACTTTCTACAGCTTCAAGATCTACAGCTTCGAGGACAGAGCCAGTAGCCAGCTGGAAAAAAGACATATAACAACACTAAGCGAGTAACATTTCACACTAAACCCGACCAAAATTCCTGGATGAACTCCTCTCTAGTGGTGCCACTATTGAAGAGATAATTATCTAAGGGATTCACAGTTAGAAAGGCGTCTCTGACCAAAAAACCATCTTCCACAAGACAGTGATCTTGATTTGGTGAGAGTTGTGATGGAAGTGCTAATGCTGCTGAATGGTTGGAATGACTACCCTCACTGATATGATAAGGTGCTGGTTGGTTTGTCGTTGAACATGGGTACTCTGGTGTATAGAGTGCCTTCAGTGGCATTGCTGATATGTTAACAGCTGCTTGATCAATAGGACTAATAGATATTTGACCCGGAAATCCTAGTGACTCAAGAGTATGTTGAGGTTGCTGAGCAGGTTGATACTGTTTAAGTGGTTGACGTTGTTGTGCAGAAGGTTGACCTTGATAGTGCCCAATTTGATGTAGAGTAGAGGCTGAAGCCAGCTGAGATCGAGCGATCTCTTCTGAAGTTAGCCTTTTTGGAGTTATTCCTTCTCCAACAACGGTGTTTGTTCTTTCTAGACAACTATCTTTTCCTAGTTTGTAGGTCGTGACAGGTTGGTGAGGATTCAATGGGACCGGTTGCTGATATCTTCTCTTGGTAGATTTACGAACTCTACTTGGTGGTGACTGAGTGCTGGATGAAGATTTGCCTGGAATTCTTGAAACTGCTTGCTTTATCGAATCAGATCTACTTTTCTCGATTTGTGCTCTGAGCTGTTCTAGAGTTTGTCTTTGATCATGATTACCATCATTTCGTGGATTATAGCTAATTCGAGGCTCCGCTGGATGCATGACTTGAAGAGTTTACTTATAGTTGAAACTACAGACTAAGAATATGCTGGACTTAGAACAAACGGACTTCTTTTATATTGACTGTGAAATAAAATTGGTCTCATATCCATCACGAAAATTGTCTCATTTTCTGTTTGTGCTACTAGATCCAGCACCTTTAACTACCGATCTGGTGTTTGAGGAGGCTGTCCTTGTTCCAGTTGATGATCCATTTTTTGATACTCTTGAGGATGATGAAGCACCACTACTTGACCCATATACTCTTCTTCTCAGTGATTCTTCCCTTTCTTTTTGTTTTTGTTCCTGTACTTGTTTTCTTTGTTTTAGGGTTTCTCTTTCTTGTTCACGCTTCTGTTTTTCGGCATTGTATCTTCTATTCAGCTCCTCAAATTTCTTAAGTTGTTCCTGATAATCCTCCTCGTCTTTATTGAGTCCTCTCCAATTTTTGTCATTGAGTAACGCTGTGGTATAACCAGTTTGTGACAAAATCTTTACCCATAGGTCCAGTAATTTGTTTGTTGAGTCCGAAGTCTCCAGAACGACATCAAGATTGTTAGATGTCACTTCAATAGAGCCTATGACATTGTCTATAGTTTCATTTATCTGTACAAGTTGATCTAGTTCTGACTCAAGTGCCTGGATGCGCGATGATCCTGATAAGGTTGACTGTTGCTTTGCGCTATCGAGGGTGGTTCTTATGCTCTCAAATGTTGGAAGTATATCATCTGACATTATGAAGTGATCTGCATGTACTTGGCTCCGAATATATTGCCTCAAGTCTAACCTTTGTACCAGATTATTAGTGGTACAATCTTACGTCCTTTCTTTGTTTGTTTACTTCTTCTGTGGAAATCGTAAAAGATCCGAGGTGTACAAACCGACCTATAGTTGGTATATCAGCAACTAAGTAATGTATATTAGACACTACTTTATGACATCTTCAGGTTAAAGACTATATAACTAATATCTAAGTTCATCTTGGGATACTTCATCCCTATTTATAGTTTTCTCAGAAACTCCTGATTTCTAATCAATTCATTTCATGGAACTTTCCAGAAACTCATCACTATTGGAAAACCGGAATTTCAACATCTTCAGATTCCCAAAATCTAGGAATGGTGTTCGGATGTTCGCGCCACAGAGAAGGCAGATTGTATTGAAGAATTAACTTTTTCGAAAATAGCTTCTATGGCCAAGTTGGTAAGGCGCCACACTAGTAATGTGGCGATCGTCAGTTCGACTCTGACTGGAAGCAATTTTCATTTTTTTTTGCGCGACTTACATAAGCATTTTTTTGACACAAAAAATTGGACTCTTCAGCAAAGCTCGAACTTAAAAAGGAACGGTATTGTTTTGGATCTTTTTTTTGTTCTGTAAACTAGACAATGGCCCCGGGCTATATCTAAGCGAGATGTCAGACATTATGCCGTGAAGAAACGTTACTTTTTCTCAGCTGCGCAGAGAGTTCGTTGGAGACAGCAAAATTTTTTTCCTTCACTTCTTCGCTTACATAATTTTTGTTTTGCCTAAAAAAAATTTTAATTGGATCAAAAAGTTTACTACTGTTCATCAGAAAAAGTTTCCTCAGTTCTTAGTTACAATTCTTACATTGATTGTTAACAATTGATACTCCTTCCTCCACCAATTGACAAAACCTGCACCAGTGATATCACTACTGTATATATTTTTTTGAGTCGCTGCTTGCCATCATTTCTAGTCTTTACACCTCATCTCATCAAGCATTAGCATTTCCTCATAGCATTCCAGATACTTCTCACTCCTTAAAGCTTACGCAATAAGAAATCAGCTAAATCATATTGTTCATACCCAAATTGAGCATTCTTCATTGAGACACATTTCTAGAAACATTCATTTATAACTCAAGCAATACACACAAAGCATATCATTGAACATGATTTCAAACAATATCACTGCAGCAGACATTGACATAGACAAATTCTTTGATGATCCGAAAAACATCATTCCTGAGGTACAAGAAGTACCCGATTATTCAATGCAGGATGAAATCGACAAAGTTTTGAATGATGCTCTGGCACAAATTGATGAGCATCAAAGGATCATCTTTCCTGCACTTCACACTCAGATTAAACAAGAATATCATGAGGATCAAGGCATGTTGCCGGTAAAACGTGAATTTGAAGCTGGGGCTACCATGAAACCACTATCACCTGCTTCTCTATTATCTGATGATTCTCAAATCAGCTCACCAAATGATTTATTTTCACATATTGACCAATCGCCAGATTTGCAAATCGAACCAAGTGTTGACTATGCCAAACTCTATGAGCAACAGGTCAAGGAGAATGAGAGATTAAAGAGAGAACATAACTCATTCAAGAGTGCATATGAGTTCAAGGTGAAAGCTTTGGAGAAAGCTGTCCATGAACTAAAGAAATCTGAAGTTACAAGATTCAAGCTAATGGAGGAGAATAGAGAGTTGAAGAAAATTGTCACCAGCCTGACTATTAACGAGCAAGTATAACCAATAATGACGGATGTTTGCGGGAGATGGTGAGAGAGAAAGAGAGGTTGTTGCTGTTGATTGATATCCAGAGGGTTTAGATATACCTTTTTTGTGCCGTCACAAATGAGGGACCTTCTTTTTTGCATTATGGACATTATCCGATTATAGTTTTGTCCAAAAGAAACGTCGGTATTTTAGAGAAGTTGAGGGGGTTGCATTTATAATCACAAGCATATTAGTATTAGTACATGGCATTTCATCATAGATTATTTGAGAATTAGCGATAGCTAACAATAGTAGTTCGACTTCAAAGAGAATGAGAGTGAAATGATGATATGATAGCCTACAGAGATTGTTTTGAAAATAAAAATAATTCGAGTTAGATTACCGAGAACAATAATGAAACTGTCTCTTCAACATAAAGGGAACTAAATCTATTTAGCTTTGGTGGTCAAGTGACATTTACCACAGTATTGACGGTCACCGTGGTTAGCCATGAAAACACCAACACCACAGGTAGAGGATGGACATTCTCTTCTTAAACGTTCAACTTTACCATCTTGGTCAACTTTGTAGTAAGTTAAGACAGCTAATTTGACTTTTCTGTGTTTGTGTTTGATTTTTTTTGGAGTGGTGTAGACCTTCTTCTTTCTCTTTTTACCACCACCTCTCAATCTTAAGACCAAGTGCAAGGTTGATTCTTTTTGGATGTTGTAATCAGATAAGGTTCTACCATCTTCTAATTGTTTACCAGCGAAAATCAAACGTTGTTGATCAGGTGGAATACCTTCTTTGTCTTGGATTTTTGACTTGACATTGTCAATAGTGTCGGAAGATTCAACTTCTAAGGTAATGGTTTTACCTGTTAAAGTTTTGACGAAAATTTGCATCTTGGCTTGTCTGCAAAATTTGCTGTGGATAGATATGTTAGTTTATGGGCTCATGGTGAATATTCAACCTCAACATCAAGAAAACACGTACCTTCTTTCTTACTAAGATGGACTAAAACAAAAGTTAAAACGAAGAGAGTGTTGGACAAGAAAAGTTTTTCGCCTTCGCTGAAAAACAAAAAGCATTTTCTGGTACGAGCAGCACACAGTCCAACCCAAACACCCTAACACCAAGTAAGTGATTACGTAATTTGCATTACATAATGTAATCTGGTAGCTAATCATCTCATAGTTGATATTTCGAGATCGGTCTTTCACTCTGATCAGACTCATGAGTTATCCTCAGACTAGACACGGATACCTCACAGATCCCACAACCAAGATGTCGAGAACTCGAGCCGGCCACGCTATTAGCCGGCAATTGTGGGAATTAGCCGGCAGCTTATAGATAATTCCGAGCAGCTATCAAATCTTGAAACTGATATACGACGTTATGACTTGTTTGTGAGGCGTTGCGATTCGTTATAGGCTGGGACATTCAAATCGCTGACGTCGATGTACAATGGAGACACCACCAAAGAGTGACACAAGTACAAAGACCACAGGAATACGCTCGATCACTCAATTGGACGACCTGTTTTCAAGGAACTACAAACATAGACTCATTTTTGACACAATTCAAGTACCAACGACACAACAGCCTCAGTATGTACATGAACAATCAGAAGCGGAAGACGCAAATTATCACAACGATAGGAATCGTATTAGGATCGGCGATTTAGTCTTGGAAAATAGAATGAATCAAATTTCACAGAGGAATAACCAGGCACAGCGAGAAGCAAAACAACAAATAATTCACAAAAAGGATGGAAAGTCATTTAGCAAACTGCTGCGTAGATTGATATTGAGACTCCTTTGCCTTGGATGAATTCTAAACTAGAGATCTAACTCATCTTCATCATCTTCGACTGTTATTTTCTTTGAAATACGCTGGTAACTATTTGCCTTCCTTTGAATTGCTCCTAGATTTATTGCATTGTTAGTACATCAAGATTCAACTTTAATTCCCACATCTGTTCTTCAAAAACATACCATTATCTAGAAGAAATTTCTCCAAAGATTCTATCTCAAAATCACCAGAAGTGGTATAACTCAATTTGTCAAATCCCACTAATCTGTTAGACTCAACACCATTTATATAAAGTATTACCACTGGCAAAACTTTGATCTGTAATCTCGTCACCAAAAATGGTGCGTTATCAACACTAACTCTGATAAACTTAGTAGATAGATGCTTTTGCGCCAGAATTTCTAACTTTTCATCCATTATTTGACATTTTTGGAACTCTGGATGAAAGAAGTGAACAACTATATGGCTAGTGCCTGTAGTTTTTTGTAAAACTTGTTCTTCACTCAGAAGTGTCTCCACAGACCCATACCCTTCAGTTATGTTTCTCTTTGAAGTTTTCAACCTGGTTAGCGGTTAGCATTATGTTTTTGGGGGCACCTGAAGAGTTTAACATACTGTTCTGATAGCTCTTGAAGCCTCTGTTCTCTATAATGATCGAACTCAGAATCGTCTTCCAGCAGCTCTAACAGTTCATCTTCGTTATCTGAATCTTCGTTATATCCTTGCTGTTTTCTGACAAGCTTTTCCTGAAAGTTGTCCAGGATGATATCACTTGTACTCATATTTTCCTGTCTATATCGCTCAGTTGTAGACGGTGGCCTGCGACGCGTTTACATTTCTAAAGTTTTTCATGATGATGCGGAACGAAACAGAAAGGAAATGACAGCAGCTGACATTCTTTAGCATTAAGACAACTGGAAAGACCAATAATCCATATCAGAGAAAATGACCATAGTCTCAGACCTCGCCTCAGAACAATCCATGTGCAGTGTGAGCTGCAATTGGTTATCGGGTTACTGCCAGCAGATGGATCATCGACTGAAAGGTGAAAGAGTTAGCTGGAGGCTCCAGTCCGATAAGTAACATATACCCATTTGAGACGCGAAAGAACTCCCGGATGACATAGGTTAGTGGTTAGCCATGCCATAGTACAACGCCCTAATCAGAATGAAACAGATCAAAGACTGTGAATTGAGGGTAAATTGACCATATGATGAATCTTTAAGACCAATCACGTGACACAAAGATCAGTAGGCAGTTGGTATGCGCACGAGAATTCCAGCGCTACTCAATCATTGACAAAACGTCAACAAACTATTACTGTTATACCACAGAAATAAATTGTCTTATACGCGTAAAGAAGCCATAGGTATATCCTTTACGCACCAAAATGAACTCAATCTATGATTTGGATCCAAAGATACGAAGATTGCTCTCTCTGGACAACTTTTTGGTGAGTGCTTTCCAAAATCTTCCTGTCCGTTATTAGCAGCAGTGAACTAACAAGCTCAGGATAATCTGACCGTTTATGAATTCATAGAGGAATTGGCCAAGGAACACTCAATCAAGAGTCAGAAGGCAAGTCTGGAGCGTAAGTACACTCTTCGGGCTATTATTAGTTGTTGTTTTTGATACTAACTGACTGCATCATAGATTTCGATCCGAAACCATTTATTAGAACATTCGAGTCGACGCTACGAGAACTGAAACACTTAAGTACTGAGGCTGCTGAAAGACAATCAGAATTAGAGAAAGAAGTAAACAAGTATGAACTGGATCATAGTAGAAACATTCTATCACTGACCAGTAGGACTGAATCGGTCAATCTTCAGTTCAAGAAACTTGATGACCAAATTTCGAGCGTCTCATCCAATATCAACCCTATAACCGATAATCTGACCAAGATAATGAGTGCAAGAGAAAGATCTACCGCCACGAGTGGTCTGATACGGATATACAACGAGTTCTACAAGACAAATTCATCAACGGAGCTTCAGAGATTGGTCAGTGGATCGATCAAGGAAAAGAAGAAATGTGCTTCAACTGTTGCTCAGTTGCTCTCATTATCTGGGAAGCTGGTATCGGATGATTTAGAAAACTCCAAGAATTGTCATCAAACTATCCAAAAGTTCTCAGAAACAATGGAGAACTCATTATTGGAAGAATTCGACAAGGAGTATCAATCAAATAATCTTACAAAGATGAAAGAGATCACTGACATTTTGACTGACTTCAATGGAGGTACTGCAGTAATCAAGAATTTTGTGAATCAGCACGAATTTTTTCTCTCTGATCTAACTTCCGATGGTGAAGACTTGAATGATGAAACAACTTGGGACAAGCTATCTGATCCTTATAATCATCATTCACTATCTGAATCGTTCTCAAGTGTATTCTATGGACAGATATACGAGGTAGTCAAAGATGAAACTGTGGTGATTACTGAGGTGTTCAGAGATCCCGTCGCTGTTCTAGAATTATTTATCCAGAGAATTTTTGCCCAACAGATCCAATCAAGAATAGAGACACTATTAAAAAACTCCTATTCATCGAGTACCTTAGCGTATTTGAGAACTTTATACTCACTATATGGTGCAACGGGTGTTTTTACAAGAGATCTCAAAAACTTCTTCCAAACATCATTGGGAAATGAGAGCTATAACCTAGAAAGTTTGAACGCTGTTTTAGATCAAAGTTATTCTGACCTATTCACACAACATTTAAGCGACTCAAGATACTTGGAACTGGAGAAGAAAACACTGGAATCAATATTCATGACCGTGACTTCTGCATATGAACGTGCAAATGAGGCTAAACTATCGAATAAACTGACTGCCAGAATTCAGAATAGCACTGATGAAAATGTCAATGAGTATGAAAAGTTGAATAGAAGAAGTAAGGTAGGTCAACTCAGAACCTTCATGAAACATCATTTGGACAGATCCGGTTCATTTAAGAGATCATCTTCGTCCAGCTCCCTTAACGAGATAGCAGAAAAGGAGCACCTTTCATCAAAACTAGATCTCAAATATATTGAAACTCTGTTGAAATCTACTGTTGAGTCATTATCCAGACAAATAGAATTGATGCCTCACAAGACTGCCGAATTTGCTTACGATTTGTTGGAGCTTTTGTTGATTGGAATTGGTAAATCATATGTGGATCTAGGGCTAGAGGTCTCGTATAGTGAGCTTCATCGTCAAGACTACAGATCTGATTTCATCAGCTTCGATTATCTGCACAACGTCAATGTTTCTAGTGAGATATTGTATTTGGTATCAACTTGTATCAGAACAATCATACTACCACTAGCCAACAACAATCCTCAGATAAGAAATAGAATTATCAATTTGACCAATGGATACGTTGCAAGGGCTGAGCTTTCCATCAATTTTTTGATCAAAGATACCTTGAGTTTGGCCTATGACAGGGTTAGCAACTCTCTTTCCAAGCAGAAGAAGAAAGATTATATGGCTTCTGATCTTTCTGAGACTGATACACCTGCTTGTGTTTCACTATGCACGTTCTTGAATGATTTCAATGAGCAGATTAGACTGCATCTAAATGGTGAGAATTTGAATACACTGCTAAGAGAATTAGGAGACTATGTCTTCAACCAATTATTCGAACACTACAAGAATTTCCAGATAAACTCCACTGGTGGTATTGTTGTTACCAAAGATATTATCAGTTATCAAACAGCCATCGAAGAATGGGGAATTCCTGAACTATCAGGAAAATTTCAGCTACTGAGGGAGATTGCTAATTTATTCACCGTTCAGCCCGAGTTACTGAACTCTTTAACTAAAGAAGGTAAATTAGTGACAGTTAAACCATACATTTTGAGACAGTTCATTTCGAAGAGATCTGACTATAATACCAACAGAAATTACCTAGACAAATTGAGAGGTATGATATAGGTTAAGTAAAGAAGAACAGAAGTTGTATCTGCATCCATGACATTATCACAATCTGAGCTATTGTAAGGGTCCACGATTCCACTAAACCGCGCTATAATATACAGTAAATATGGCGAGCACACCAACAATGACAATCACAGAGTTCACAGCCAGACCTACGAGATCTCTCTCTTGTTGGGATATGCTTACTGGTGAAGGCTTCGTTACCTCAGCAACTGGTAAAGAATAACGATGGTTTGGTACCACATAACTTAATGCCTTGTGTGTCAAGAAGTTCCAGAACCTAGGGAGCAGAAAGATGACCAAAAAAATGATAAAGTTGATGATCACGGTAGCAATATAGCTTTTCAATGCAGTGTAAGGTGGTGGTAAATAACATATTTCTGTTTGATAACTCTTGGAAGAGGATGGATCCCCTGTGTTCAACGAAAGCAACTGTATTGCGGGATATCTTATCCCCATGTTCATTGAGCATGATTTGACGGTGATTTCATCGGCCTGTTGATCTTTGCCCTCGAATTGATAAGTATGTGTGACGTGACAGTAGTCATGATCATCTCCACTGAATGCTATTTTGGGCCTTATCTTTGAGAGCACTTCTTTTGATACTTCATAGTCTATCACAGTTTGATACTGTTCGCCTTTCATGATTGGGAATTTCTTGGATGATTCACGCAAGGGACCACAAGGCTGTTGATCAGGAAATCTGTACAAAGGAACATGGGACATCAAGATTCTTGGCTTCTCATTTACTGAGTATGGTGCTAGTGAATCCAATACCTGTCTTGGGTGTTTCGCTAGTTCTTTATCTGCCGTCAACGATATGGTATCTAGAAGTACCAGAGTATGATTTCCAATATCATGTATGCTGGAAGTCGGACCGAAAATAGACTGGAATCTTTGCAGACTTTTGATATTCACAGTTTCCCCAAATCCGATATCATGGTTTCCTGGTAGTGACATGATTGTCCTTTTATTTGCAGGTCTATCGTATATGCTGTTGAACCTCTCGAACTCAGTGAACCAATCAGAGTCATTCCAGTTTCTCCCACCATCGAACAGATCTCCCAGAAAGATTGTAGTATCGGCATCCAGAACGTTCTTGACGTATTGCCAGTTTCTTCTATGATAATTATCAATCAGTTGTCTGGCAAAAAAGTTCACTAAGACCGGTCTACCAGGATATGAATACGCATCCATGATTTGTGGATCAGCAAATAGTGCTACTCTGTGAGGATCACCTTCAGTCCACTCTTCCCATTTCGACCACAGGCACTTCTTGATGGTTTTTTTGACAGTTGATCTCTCGTAGTAATTGATTATGGCTAGCCAGCAGACCAAAGATGTCAGTATAATTGAGAGGTTGAGTTTCTTGATCATTCGGGATGCCTTGAACGCTTGTCTTTTTGTAGGGTTGGCTTTGTAGGGGTAGTCAGATGAGCCTGAGGCTTGAGGGAGTCCTGGTTTGAAGCGGCCCCTGAACGACAGAGATTCCATTCTAACGCGAGTAACAGAGAAATTGGTGATGCAATGATGGAAAGTGTTCTTTTTTGTTGATGTTTTCCGTTAACGTGAAAAACATCAAGATTTCGCGTTACTGCAATATATTATTGGTGGCTCACACCGCCCAGGCTTAGACAAATATGGCTGGAAGGGGGAGAATACTAACCTTAGATGAACCTGCCGAATAAGTGAGAAGATCACTGTGAGATACACTGAATAAGCGCGCCATTCTACACCCATTGGTGAGCGTGTCATGAACAAAGAGTAGAAACCAGTTGATCTTCAAAGTTACAGAGAGAGAAAACTGGATAGCGCTCTGGACACCTCTAAGAATACATTTCCCCCATAGACGATGATTCCAATCGTAGCTTGTAATCATACTCTACAACTGATGAAGTTTCTGAGCCCTATTTTTTCTCAGGTTCTCAATGTGATGCATCTATTGAGTCTTTTTTGATCCATCTTCTTTCCAGCTTCTACTTATGATATCAATTGCCAGAAATAGTGGAATGATGAATGTTGGTAGGTAAACAGCTATCAGGTTCCAAATCTCAAGATCAGTCAACCCGTTGGAAGGGCCATGGGCTTTGATCTCAATGATACATAGCAACGTTGTAGCACTGGCCTCAAGACCGTAAGCCACTAAATATGGATATATTTTGATACTTCCTAGAACATTTTGTTAGCCAACTTCGCCAATTGGAGGGTTTCAGGGGAGATGGTATACTTACTCTTGTATAGAGCCACAGCACCAACAACAAAGAATGGTAGCTGTATCAGTAGCTCAATCCACCCGAAAAAGACTAGCCATTGAGGAGGACTGACGAGAAGAAAGTCCTTGTTTGAGGAAATGTGAAAATCTATGATTGTTCTCTGGAAAGCAGGCTGGAATTGTTTTGGGATTGCTAAAGAGGAATCAACCAGCACGGTGATGAAAACATGAAGCACCAAATATACGAAGTAGAACGTGTCTAACTTCGTGCTCTTGGTGAACAAAGGGGCTTTGCTGTACGTTCTACTCGAGCTCGCCTTTGATGCCATCCTCGTTCGTCAAATGCGTGTCCAATTGTTAAAGAATGAGAGTGAGTTGATGGTTCATTGTTAGGTTGAAGGTGCCCTGATCGTCCAGAATTTCTGGCCTTCCGAAAATTGATGTGAAACAACTACATATAAAGAAAATCTGATACAGTCAAATTTCGCTCACTTCTTCAATTTTTCAGTACTCCAAAAGGATACTTGATGCTCAGAACACTGAGACTACCAACCATCTACAGAAGAGTGACGCAATCGAGACCAACGGCTGCCAATTACAGTGGACTAAGACGCAAAGCTAACACCAATAGAATGTATCTTGAAACACCTACTTATGACCCAACTTATAAGGTCAATAAAGATCAAGCTGACTACAAGCCAATTGTGTGGATAGACTGTGAAGTAAGTGTTTGTCTCTGAATGCGGTATTGGGTCACTGTACTAACTGAGTGGATCAAGATGACAGGATTGGATGTATTCAGCGATAATATTATAGAGATTTGCTGCATCATCACTGATGGTGATTTGAACATGGTCGACGAGGGGTATGAAAGTGTTGTTCACTGTGACAAATCCAAGCTGGATCAGATGGATGAATGGTGTATCCAACATCATGGTGATGTAAGTATCTGATAGTCAGTCCATACTCTGAACAACGTATATTAACATCGACACAGAGTGGATTAACGAAGAAAGTTATCGGGAGCACCAAGACCAGAGAACAAGTGGAACAAGAGCTTTTGGAATATGTTATGAAATTCACCAACAGGAAGTCTGCCGTGCTAGCTGGTAACTCAGTTCACATGGATAGAGCCTTCATGATGAGAGAATATCCAAAAGTTCTGGATCATCTGCACTATAGAATTATTGATGTGTCCTCCATATATGAGTTTGGAATACGCCATAACAAGAACATGATCCATCAAAGACCCAAAAAGAGGGAAGCACATACTGCGAGGGCCGATATCCTAGAGTCCATAGCTCAGATGAAGTGGTACCGTGACAACTACTTTGTCCAACCATAGATCAACCACGACTTCAATAAGGTATTATGATTATGTAAACCCGCGAAAATGTTCTGTAAATTCAAGATTCCCACAGAATTTAAAAATCATCAAGCTGCTAAAAATGGCGTCTGCATAAAGCATCAAAGCGTGTCGGTTCCCTCAAATTGCAACATGTCGAAGCAGAGCAACGAGAACGACAACAACCTCAGCAATTACATTCAGAATCTAGACGTGAATGTTCTCAACGTAGACCTTTCCAGTCTTGAAGGAGACCAACCATACCTAGAAGGTCAGCTATCGTCTGTTTATAGGGGACAACAACAACAAGAACCTGAGTCAAGAGACAAGCAACTAGATCAACAGAAAGGGCTCGAGAATGATAAACCCAGAATAGACAACGCAGATGCATACGGCTCCAATTATTGGAATATCCCAGGTGTACCCCAACTTCCAGAGGGAGCAGATCCTAAGAAAATATGTCCTTTTTGTCAAAAAACATTCTCCCATCCTGGGTCAATGGGCCGTCATCTCGACTTAAAGAAAGGTACTGAACAGCATCCAGCTGATGTGATCGATAAGATGAGAGAGGATGTCAAAAGAAGAGGAAATATTGAACAGATCAAGGAAAGAAGAAGGTTGAGGGCAAAGAGATATAACGCAAAAGAAGAGGTTAAACAGCGTACGAGAATTCAGAGACGTGCCAGAGATAAAGTACTTCGTGCCAAAAGATCAGCCATGGTCTCTTTTTTCAACAAGCTGGGAAGGGCACAGTTACAACCACATCCTACCTTTCCAAGAATCGTGCTCTACTTCTTGTCGCCAAATCAATGGCCGCATGATCCTCCAACTTTAGATACATACAGGACACTATGCGGTGAACTGAATGAAAAGTTCTTACCTGGTGATGGCGAAGATGCAACATTCTATGAGGATTTAATGCAGAAAGTCCATTCAGCTTCCGAGAATTGGATGACATTGACTGATCCATTAAAATTAGAGATTTGGATAAGGGAACTGAGGAGGGCAGCTGAGGATGCTCTCTATAATACATCACTCTATGAACTGGGAAACAGGGATGAATTGATCTTGAAGAGCGCCCAAAAGATGATTGAAAGTAGGCAGAACATACATGTTGACGGGGAGACAAGCGGTGAAGATGATAGTGGGAAGGAAGATGAAACTGGCGATGACAAAGATAGATCGGATGCCAATGAAGAAGGATATTATAATCATGCCGAACTTGCTGCAGTTGCGGAAGCCGTTGTTAACACGAGTAAGAACATACAGGAAAATACAGATCATCTGGATCCACAGCTGATGAGATGAAAAATGAGATTCTACCGTGGTATCATAACGGCCTTAAAAAATACAAACGTCTCTTGGGTTAAATAAAATGTTATATAGAAATCATCGTTAAAAGGATAGTGACTTCAATTCTCACTGTAGTGATAGAACTTCTTGAAAATAAAATTAATCAGACAATTGGTATCAAATTTCGCCATATCATTGAACAGCGATATGTGGGATTTGTTCTCAAATTGATATTCCAGAAGCTGATCGATAGTTAAAGTTTCTAAAGATCCATTGACAGCTAAAGTACCACTCTTACTTGAGATAGTGAAGATACCAGCCCTGTCACAGTTAAACATGAAGTCAATCTTTGGAAAGTTGAAACCACCAAAAAAGGACGAACCGCTTGATCCTAGATCCTGGTTCAAGCCACGCAATTCAATAAGGATACCCTTCTCATATAACCTTTTTGATGAGTACTTGTAAGCTCCAAATTTTGGCAATTTTCCAGCTTTTTTCAATTCACGTTCATAGAAGAACTGCTTCGTGAATGGTAACATTCTTTTCTGCTTTGTCGGTTTTGATTGGAGTTCCTCCATAGACTTATCAATGTGATGATTGTATGCTCGCAGCTGTTCCTCCAAGAATCTTTGCTTCTCACCCAATCTAATCAGAGTGTTTTCAGCAATGGATAACTGCTTCTTTCTGGATAGTCGTTGATCGTGCTTTGTTCTAATATCATGGGCAATTTCATTCAATAATATCTGAAAAGAGTCTTTTCTGGTGACATGTCCAACACTTTCCAGCTCCAGGATTCTCTCCAATGCAATCTGTTTCAACTTGTGGTACGAAACATTGCTTAAATCACCCAAAAATCCCTGACCATCATTCACGTATTCATTGACACGGTTGAATTTCAAATCTTTCTTCTCAACATTGATTATCTGCTTGAATTTGATTTCATGGATTGGCTCAATTTGAGACTTCAACAACTCGAATAGATCATTTTGATCATCCTGAACTTGGACCATATATAAGACACATCTTTTGGCTTGCATGAACAATGCTTTGGATCTAGAATCCTCTGGTGAGGATCTATAACTAGATGGATTCAAACTCAAGGTATATGATCCGCTTAATTTTGACACATCACTTGCCTTGTTTGACTGTAATTCCATTAAAACTTCTCTCAGAGTATCATCAGGAGAAGGAGCGACAACCTTTATCTCTTTTCTAATTAAATCATCAATCGCTAGCATATCTGAGATTCTTAGTGTCAATTTTGGTCTGTTATGAGCTGTCATATCATCATAAACTGACATATTATAGACAGTATCAATCTCACCAACATCAATGATACTCTTCATCAATGATCTAACGCCATCAACAGAAGATTTGATAAATTTGTTGAGTGGTTGTAAGTAAACATCCTCACTTCCAAAAGGCTTCATCAGGAATAATTGAGTTAGAAGCTTGGTGACTGCAGCCAGATTTTTCTTGAAGTTTCTTGAGGTATCAATAGGGGCAATACCAAATGAATCTGGTGATTCAAGTATCATATTAATGAAACCCGTGATCAACACATAACCAGCATTTGCTAGATGTTCCTGTTCTAAGTATTGGGGAAATCTTTTGGTGGACGCCTTGAAGGCAGTTCTAGCAAGTACTTTGATATGAACAGGCAACTTATCTATGTTGTTGTTTAAGATTCTGTAAACCTCAGAGCCATATTCTCTGATTTGCTGAAGGTTATTGATGAAAGCAACCTTAGTTTCTTGATCCTCGATGGCCTTATCAACTGGAAGAACTTTAGGTGTGTTATGGACTATCTGGTAAATTTTAACAGGATCACTTTCCATTTCGAGGTCAGAGTTACTCATGAGATTTTCCACTAACTCCCCTAAGAGGGAAACAAGAACTTCTTTTTGAGTTTCGTTGAATGATGTTAACAATCTTTGCCAACCTAACGTACGTTGGTTCTGAATAGCATCAACAGCATGTGATGTTTGAATGTAATCCTTCAAACTGGTCTCAATCAGATGAATAAATAAGTATTCCTCCCTGGTTGGAAGTTCCTTTGACTCAAGGTTATTGAATATTTTCAAAGCAATATCGACACCACGGTAATCTCTCTGAATCAACCTATTTAAATATAACGGCTGTGTCTGTAGCAGGTAAAACAGTTTCTCATATAGTTCCATTCTCGTCTTAGCTCTTCTATTCAGCGATGAAACATCAATAGTGGAGACATGGGACGTAGGCTGAATTGACTTGTTCTTCTGTAAGATCAACTCATCTAGCGTAATCTTGTTCTTCTGTAACAAGGCAATTTTAAGATCCAATTGACTGATATGCTTTTCAAGTTCTTCATTTGAGCTAGTCTTTTCATTGATGGATTCCTTGATTCTGGTCAGCCTGACTTCCTCCTCAAAATCAACATCACTGTCATTCAGCAGATAAGCAAACTTCTTTATAACGGATAGAGGAGGATTGACCATGGAGATTAACGATTTGTATGCATTTCCTAGGTATTTGCCTCTAATAAAACTTTGAATCTTAATGATTGATGAAAGGTGTCCTTCATAATACTTCATGACCTCCCTCTTGGATTGTCGGTAAAGGTATCCACGAATGCAAGCCTGGAAAGCAGCTGTTTCCTCTGAGTATAAGTCCAAATTGTCCAAGAATAAATCAAATGCGAATCTTGACAAGACACCACGAACAGTAGATTGAACCTCAATTACTGATGAATTTGCCCTTAGAAGTTGGTTATTTATCTGATGAATCTTTGATCTTACCACCTTTCCTTTTGCGATAGAACACAGCTTCTGTAATTTGGGAGCCTCATAATCAAGTACATCTAACACATGGTTCAGTTTAACACGTGAAATAGCACCTCTTGCAATAGATTGAAAATCTACTAGATGGTCTTCATTAGCAGTGATGATACAAACTTTCTTTCTCAGTGAATTCCTGACCTCAGATCCACGGATGGCAGATTGAAGAAGAATAATGAGTTCCTCCTCGGAATTGACATCACTGACAGACTTCTTGACCTTTCTTTGATATAACACGCGGCGTAACTGAGCCTGAAGAATAGTGATAGGACCCGTAGCAGCGATAGTCCTCAATGTCTCATCACGTGATTGATTTCTTCTGATGATACTTTGTAGCTGAATGATCCTGTGATCATACTTCAGTAAGTGATAGTTGATTTTCTTGATGGAATATCTAACAGCTTCTCCTCGAATAATGCTTTGCAATCCAACAATTTCTTTGTCCGGCTGCGCCTTAACTATATCCAAGATTTGTGATCTTTGCTTTCTAGCTCTGATAAGAGACTGCAATTCAACCACATTTGGTTCAAGCTCCTCAAAAGTCGAGAAATGGGTTTGATACTTCTTCATTGCAAGTAATCTTCTAGATAATGATTGCAGCTGCACCACATTTTCTACCATAGATCTTAACATAATCCGATCAACAAACATGCTGTAGCGAAAGATAGACCCTCTGGCAATTGATTGAAACCTGATGATGTTCTTGAGGTATTCAGATTTACTCAAAGTTCTGGTCTTAGTAGGAGAAGCTTTGTAACCATGAACCAGAGATGAGCCAAAGTCATTATCCGGTGCAGTATCATTCTGAATTGGTTTAACTGTCATGGTTGGTAGCCTATCCACTTTCTTCTCAGAGTCATTGAATGGGTCTCCTGAATAAGATTTGAATTTTTGGGGTGCTTCTATGATGTTTGGAGCAGGAGCTAGTGAGATTGAGGAGTCTTTCAAAGCTGGGATGTCTAGTTTCTTTGGGCTCTTCGGGATCTCACGTCCAAATTGTCTATTCATGGAGTCAAAGTTTGGCAGATTCACACCCGCAATGATAGTTTCAACTTTCTTGATATCTTCTTCAGTGAAATTTACTTTACCGGATAGTTGTTCCATAATAGGAGCAGAGAAGTCTTGAGCCAGTATGAAACTAAGAGCATGTAGACAGAATATAACTCTTGGAATATTGCGCTTGTCATATAGATCAGTTAATTCAAATCTGAATAAATCAGGCATTCTAACAGAATCTAAGAAAAGAAAGAAAACGTTGATGTTCTCTGTGTGTTTGAACTGCAACTTTGAGCCTGAGGGAGTGATTCTCTTGACCAATTCGGGTTTGAATGCTCTTGATAACTTTGCAAGAATGACACCATCTCTCAATGAGTCACCAGCCAGTTCAACAACAGAAGCGATCTCTTCTTTGATGATGATTTCAATCCATTGCTTGGCTTCTACGATCCTGCAGAGATAGTTATAGGTCTTCTGAGCCTTTCGACTAGATGTTGACCATTGTGGTACTGGTGGCATTGATTCATTATCTTTCAGAGATAGTAAGGGTCTTGATGTTCTCTTCAAAGGAGATGGACTGTCAAGCTTAAGATCAGCAAAGGATTTTTCGATGTTGGAGGACGTGTCCTTCTCAAAGATCAAACGTTTAGCAGGAGACAACTTTGTTTCATGAGCCGACGACTCTAGAGCAGGGGTATTTTTCGACTTTGATGGAGTTTTCAGTGGATTCTGAGGAGCAGAGTTCAGCTTCAATGAAGGTTGTAACGGTCCAGTGGGTGCTTGATTCCCAGGGCCGGTGCTGTTCAGCATCTCAAGATAACGAGAAGCGATATGCTTCCTTGGACTACCATTCGAGGACATCTTGCTTTAGCGAATTTTGCAGCGAAAGATCGACCTGTACTTTTCGGTAGATTTCTATGGAGATGGGATGGTCTTTTGTGGCGAAGCTTTGATGTTTTGTTGAGGGTTCTTTCTCTGTTGTTATTTTTTTCAGCGTGAAATGTAAACAAACCCAATTAAGCAGGGAGCTGGATGTTGTTACGGTTACCGTATAATTAGGGAAAAAGCTGCCGTAATATCCAAAAGAGGAAATGTTCTTCTTCAGGGTATAAGGAGCCAGGGCACCTAATGTTTGTATCAATTTTGAAAAGGAAGAATGAAGAAAGAAGCAAAGCGACAACTCTCAAAAGAGCGAAGCTCCCTGATACCAGCCCCAAGAATTAGTGTTGTA
This sequence comes from Wickerhamomyces canadensis, assembly GCA_003707015.3. NCBI lineage: Eukaryota > Fungi > Ascomycota > Saccharomycetes > Phaffomycetales > Wickerhamomycetaceae > Wickerhamomyces > Wickerhamomyces canadensis. The sequence continues at coordinate 34,624 of PPMU03000040.1, forward strand.
GAATCCCACTACGCTTTATCACAAACAATACTCCGAAGTACCAGAACCTGGGCCACATCGAATTCCCCAATTATCAAAAGCATAATAAATAACTAATCAATGGAGAGTTATGCTAGGTCATTGTGTGACCGAATCAAGAAGGCGACTGATGATTACAACAAGAGCAGCAAATATTTGGATCAATTTCAGAACTCTGACAAATACTATGCCAAAATTGATAATACGTTAGATGACTTCATGCGAGTGTCCTACTATTTGGCCAATTTTCTAATCAACACTCCCCCAAAATACAAGTACTCCAACGGCGGCACAGATGGAGTTGATGATGGATTGATGGATGTCGATGAACCAATAACTGCCCGTCCTCCAAAACTAGAGTTTGAAGCTGAAAATTTTACTATTAAGGATCTGGATCTGCCAGTTGACATTGAATCGGATTTTGATCTAAACTATTTCCTGTTCTACGGCTTTCTCTCATATATAAAGCCAGCTTACTATTACATCCAGGAGCATGATATGATCAAATATACAAAGAAGGAGAGCCGAAAACACAACATTACCAGAGTGCTAGCTAACCTGGTCCAATTTTTGATTTTTGTTCGTTCTTTTGAGGAGGATGACATAGAAGATATTAAGACAAATGTGTCATCATTACTACTCCACTTTAATGATTTTTTTGACTTGAAGCTAGATGATAATGATAACAGTGGTACAAGTTCACTGCTCGAACTGTATCATCAGGATGCTGCCCTGCTGACGCAGTTTTTACTGCTTTACGATTCATCAACAGTTCATGATTCATTCGAGGATTTCAAGGAAAACGTCTTCTTCATTCTGAACTCAACTGCATTGATTTCAAAGTATGATGATTATCAGGCGGAGTTGGATAAACGCAAAGCATTCATCAATACTGCACTGGAGTCAAGTACCACCTCTGACGAATTTCGCAAGAAAGTTCAGGAGCAACTAACTTTAGGAGAGGTCAAATCATCATTATTCAAGCTTGCTAGAACCTTAACCAGTAAAATCCTAAATGATGTGAATTCTATTGATGAGTGGAGTCTTTCTGTATCTTATCAATCCAAGAATGATGCTGAGATTTTAAAAGAAACGAAGATCGATTATGAACAGAAAATTTCCCAGTTAGAGGATGAAATCAGAGAAAGGTTAATGAAGGAACATCAGAATGAGATTCAGCTACTGAGAGAAGAGTTAGAGAAATCACGGGATGAAAACAGATTATTGAAAGAGCAGCTAAGAGTTACCAATGACTCAAATGACATGTTGAAGAGTAAGCTAGAGATAACTTTAGATGCTGCGCAATCTGGACCTACAGGTCCATTGACCTATCAACATTTCGAGAGAGACTATCCTGACTTGTTCAAGAAAATGAAGATTAACATTGCTAAGATAACATTGTCCAAATGCTATGGAAAGATAGATGAAGTCACAAAAGAAAATATCGGCTTAAAGGCCGAACTTGATAAGCTCAAAAGAGATCCTGAAATCAAGGAAGAAGTGAAGGTCGAAGAACCTGATGAATATGTCAGCTACAAATATGATCAAGGTCCAGCTCCCGGCTACAATAATGATTATGTGGCTAGAACAAGTACAGCTCTTGTTACATCTGGAGGTAGCACATCTCATGGTTATGGTTCAATGCATGGTCAACCTCCACCACCTCCACCACCACCTGTCCAACAAGGTCCACCTCCACATTACCAACATGGACCACCAGCCCATTTCAATCCTAGATACAGCAACTATGATAGTGGAAGAACATATCCTCCACCCATTCCTCCACAACGATATGATACTAGAGGTGGATATAATAATGGCTATGGTAGTAATCACAGACCTAACAAATACAACTACTGAATTTATGCTGATTGTGGCACAATATATGCTTGGCTTATTTATAGTGATGTTATACTTGCGATATCTTTTATATTACCTTCTGGTATTTTCTGTATTCTTTGAGGGAGTGAGATGAACTCTGAGCTATAACGGACTGTCTGGTAATTCAAACTATTTCCATTAGGATGTTCAAAGTCATTTACCTCGATGTCATCGTTGAAAGTTAAGTCACGACACCCTTCAATAATTGCACAATTTGAGGGTATTTGTGCTACAAACTTTGTTCTTGTAGTGTTGTGAATTCTCAGTTGGTGACAGTTGACAAATATTGAGCAGTCAGTAGCGTTGTTGACAAAGATTGGACCCTTAGTGTTGACTATGAGGATGGATCTCTTAATATCTTTGAAGGTCATCGAATCAACATCTCTTGCAATAATAATCGAGTCCTCTATGTCTGTAACAATTCCTTCTTTTTCACTAATATGAACAACTCTATTAGTGATATGACTGAGTATGGGCTCTGTTGATGCTCTTCTATGTGAAAACCCTGTTGGAATCTCAAATACCTTTTTGTCAGGCTTTACCATAGATCGACTTGAGAACTTGAATCGTCTCTGTGGCTTTGACTTCTGGTCAATTGCATCCAATAGTGACTGTATCTGCTGTGAATACGAAAGCTGTTGATATCTAGGGAGTAAATGCGACACTGATTCGATCTCCTTGTTTAGTTTTATAGTGGTTTCTTTGATCTGAGAGATGTTTAGAGATGAGGTCTTCAGGGACTCCTCTATCACTGTGATCGGTTGTTAGAGTCGAGGTTTGATGCAAAAGTCAGAAAAACAGACATACCTTTGAACTCCTTTGTGACTTTATCATGAAACTCATTTGTGTCAAGTTTACTCATCGAGGCGAAGAAGCACGAGAGGTTGGCTAATGTGATATAGAAGAAGCGCACCATACAAAACACGCAAAATTCCAATGAGTTTCCGAAAATGATTATATAATCAAGGTTAGTTACTATCACAACCCACTTTGATACGGAGGAACTGACTACATATAAGCTGTAAGATGGAGTAGATAGAAACTCGATGAGTCACATGGATTACCAAACTCTTTGCCAAATGGTTTTGATGGCACCTTTTCTCTCAATATTTGGCATCAAAACCCATGATAAAAACATTAAAACATAAGAGGCTAGAACGACCGGATGAAGAACAAAAGTCCCCACGGTTTCACTCGCTAGACCGATTAGGAATGGAATGATACTTCCACCAGAACTACCAAAAGCAGTAGCAATGAGTAAACCGCAAAATCTGACTTTTCTAGGAAGCATATCTGCAACAATCGAGATCATCAATGGATACATTGGACCAATCAAGACCCCCATTACCGATACAAAAGTTCCTGCTGCTATTGTGTTCGGAACTAACCACACCAAAAGATCAAGCCCAACCAACAATATTGCCAGAATCATTATCGATCTTCTTATCCCAAGATTTTTTGCAAGTATATGAGTTAAGCCAAGTCTACCGACAGTCACACCGCCCCAGAAACCAGACGCGACATAACCTGTAGCATTTCTATTGCCTCCTCTATAATCCAGTAAAAAAGTAACGACCCAGCCTCCCAGTGAAACCTCTGCACCCTGATAGAAAAAGATGAAAGCACTTGCAAGCCAAGTTCTTGAATTTTTGAGAGCAGCAATAAAATCATTGGCCTGGAGTTTACCTGATACATTTCCTTCACTATCATCAGGTCTATACCATTGTTCAAGATCTGTATCAGCACCCCTGAAAGAGTATCCAAAGCTCACCATATTGATCACAGAGAGACCCAACGGAACGAAAAAGAAGTAATGCCACGTTTGATAACCAAGATTACTAGTCATGATGGTTCCAATCAGAGGTGCTGCAAGCGCACCAAGGCCATAGACACCATGAAAGAGGCCCAAAAACTTTGACGAATTTTTTAACTTTGTTATGAAAATATTGTGTTGAGCAAGTCCCAAAGCAGCACCAACACCACACAAGTAATAAGCAATCACAATCAAGGCAAAAACTTTCACACCAGAAGCCAGAATTGCGAACGCAACAATATAAACAGCTGTGCTCACCAGGGGAAGATTTTGCTTCCCAAAATAGTTATCGAAGTGATGACCAACAAATGCCATTGTAATAAATCCAAGAGCACTCCCCATCCAAATCAAGGAAACTATAGCATAGTTAACATTATAGTACTTCTCAATGCTTGGAAGGACACCACCAACTACACCATCAGTCATACCCACCATCAGCTCCCAAACGCACGCACTGAGATACCTGTATTTGTTTTTTGGCGGATTGTTGAAGGTCATGACCGTAGGATCGAACTCATCCTTACTTTCCTCTGGTTGATTAGTCTCCACATTGTTTTGTGTGGGGAAACCATCAGACACCGCCTGGTGCTGTCGAACTGAAGGTCTTGTCATTTGGCTTAACTGAATAGATTCATGAATGGAGGTACCTTCGTAGGACCTTTGACCAATAACACTAAAGACTTGTGGTTGTTTGCCATGCTCAATTGAGGACCCGGAGTTTTCCATGATGCTCAAGACAATCTCGCAAATTAATTATCAATCGTTGAAAGTACACAGCAGGGGTCTTCCTATTTATACTTATGGTGCAGTGCGCAATGTGAAGGTAAACAACTTGTGCCTGTTTTGGCTGTTGTCCCAAGGTCCCCCACTATGAGCAGCCCTAGCTATTAGTAATCTACCCTGCTCCCTGCGGCTATTTAGCGCTAAATATAGTCTTCTTGCTCCATTCGGACTCGGAACGCTTCTTTTTCCCCAAGAATTGATGCGAGGCGATGTGTTGGATGTTGGATTACAACTTCTACTGACTGATGAAGATTTGATACGAGTTCAAACGATAATGATACCTCTATATAATTCAGGGTTTAGATGAACAATCTATTTCTCCTCGTCTTTTTCCTTTTTGTCTTTTCTAGCTTTGTATTTCTCGACAAGAGCATTGACTGGAGACATGGGGCTGATTTTCTTCACTCTAAATATGTAGTAGAGGGCACACATAGCAAATAAGTTAAATGCAATGTAAACGAACATGAAACCGAAATTTCTCCATCTGTAGCTAAATTTCACATTAAGAGTAGACAAGTATTCATCACCAACTGCGTATGCACAATAGGAACAGTCGGAGGTGGCATTTGGATTGGTCAATTTACCTGCGTGAGACTCAAGGAAGGACTCAAAATACTCATAACATGTTTGGCCAGAAGGAGGGTTAAAATAGTGCAGTTCGTCTTTTTTGCAGACGACTTTTCTGTCATGCAAGTTAATCCCCATCAACGTTTGAATGACATAGGTCAAAGGTGAAACCTTGTACATAAAGGTCCAGAACCCCGGCATCAACGACATTGGCTGAACGACACCACAAAATGAAATCATGAAAGAAAGGAATAAACCAGTGATAACTGTTGAGGAGGCCAAATCAGGGGACATGTATATGATAAATAAACCCAAAGAGACATAGTACAGCTGGTAAATGATCGAGTAATTCAGGTAGAAGACACCTGCTCTTGACGCTGAATCATCAATACGCAATGGAAAGTAATAACAACAGAAAAAGACAGCAGATATGACAATGTGGTATGGAATTTCATTCAAGAACTGGGCAAACAGCAAGGTGGACCAATGGAATGTATTGGATTTTGACTCTCTAACCTCAAACAATTCTCTAGAAGCGACCGCTCTTTCTTGAATTTGGTTGAGTGCAGGAGCTGCAATAATGACAGGAAGTAAGACTGAAAACATAGCGTTTTGCATACCGATGACAGACTCACCAACATCCCAGAAGGTAAACCCGATGAAAAGGCCTCCAACCCACATTAGCATAACCTTGGAGAAGATATACTGAGGATCTCGGAAGAATTGGGTGGCAGTTCTCTTGACAACAAATCTCAACTGATCAGGATACGGTAAAGCATATGTTTTATGCAACTCTGCCTTCTCCATCTCTGAAATAGCCTCAACCTCGTAATGTGCCGACTTCAATTCCTGAATAGCTTTGGTGGTGGCAGCGTACTCTTCAGAGGCTTTCCAAATTTCGAACCAATCTTCAGCAACGCTAGCAGTAGCACCTGCACCAATTGCCTCTAAGATGTATTCGGCTGGATTCTCTTTCTTTTCACATTTTCTAGCACCATTTCTTTCGAAATAAGATAGGATGGTTTCTGAGTTCTCACCGATATCACCAAAGTAAACTGTTTGGCCACCCTTTTTCAATAGTAGCAATCTGTCAAACGCCTCAAACAGAGTGGCCGAAGGTTGATGAATGGTACACAAGATGGATTGACCTGCAGCAGCTAATCTTCTCAAGAGATGAATGATGGCCCAAGCAGATTGAGAGTCTAAACCCGAGGTTGGTTCATCCAAGAATAGCAACAAAGAAGGCTTAGCAACAAGCTCAACACCAATAGAAAGCTTTTTACGTTGCTCAACATTCAAACCAGAACCAAGTTTTCCAACAATAGCCTCAGAATACCATTCCATTCCTAAAATCTGAATAATCTTCTCAACATAATCCATTTTCTCTTCATCTGGAACAATCTTTGGACGACGTAGTCTAGCAGCAAACTGTAGGGACTCACGAACAGTCATCTCAGAAATATGCAAATCTTGTTGTTGAACATACCCTGTGGATCTTCTGAATGAGGCATCTAAAGGTTGACCATTGACTAAGAAATCACCCGTGATGGTACCCATATCAATTCTTTGAGCAAGGACATTCAACAGGGTGGTTTTACCAGCCCCTGATTCGCCCATTAATGCAGTAAGGGTACCAGGCTTTACATAACCTTGTACATTATCCAACAACTTCCTCGAACCACCTTTATATGGGATAACATAATCAACATTCTGCCACATAAATATACCACTAGAGCCTAATCCTTGGAACACCTCATCGTTATCTGAGGATTCAGATTCTTCGGAGTCTTGGACGTTCTGCTTGCCGGATTCGATGTCATCCGGTTTAACATCTTTTTGCATTACAACATGAGTAACATTCTTGGATCTTTTGAAGTACAAGTGATCACCACCTCCTGCAACTGGTCTTTTGTATTCGGTAGCAATAGCAGTGACAGCCAAGAAGAATATCAAGAAGCCACAGATAATACCAAAGTTTCTACCCATGTTGTTATAGTGATAACGATACTGAACCCTCATATAGTCATCTCCATTGACGGAAGTTTGACCAGCTTTTGCCCCAGCAAAGGAACAAACCTGCTCACCAGATCCAACGTTCTCATACCCTTCACCACGTGGCACTAGATTTCCGCCACAGTCCATAATCCGACCGTGGAATTCAGTAGTCAGCATACTTTCAAAGCCATATCTCACAGGGTTGATGTAAGAAATCCATTTGAACCAAGGATGCATAGATTTTGATTGAAGCGCAAATCCACAATAGGTTGATAGTGCTAACATAAGAATACCAGCAACAGCGTTTGCTCCAGCAACATTTTGAGATAGAGCTGCAATCATTTGGAAAAGATAAGTGATACATTCAGCAGATAAGACTAGAAACAAGTAACTCTGGAAAAATCTCCAGGCTTCACGAGTCAAATTTGATAAGAAATAGGTAATGATATAGAAGCAGGTAATAGCAATCAGTTTGAAAGGAAATTTCACAAGGTTTGAGGCCAACGTTTCTGCGGAAGGATGAAATAGAGAATATGATTTTTGTTTCAAGAGAATTGGCCGTTCTTCGAACTGACCTGAGACTTCCGCCAGTCCCATCAAAGAAAAATATAGCACCATGAAATAAACCAACCCACCTCTTGAGAACCCACCACTCGTATCAGATGGAGTAGCCCAGTACAAAGATCCGGCGATTAAAGCCTGGATAATAGAAGCGGCAGTCTGGGTAATAGTGAATGCTTTGTCACCACAGGTTCTTTGAAACGCCCTTTTGACTAGCAATTTCATCTGCATACCATAAGTAACAGTATAACGAGAGTGAACCTTAACCTTTTCTTGTCTTAATGATAATTCATACTGAGTTCTTGTTGCACCAGTGCTTGCGGTCTCTTCATACGCAGCAATATCAGTTTGCAGTTGCTGATACTCTTTAGATGTCAACCATCTCTGCTCAAATTCATCGGCAGTTCTTGGAACCTTTTCCTCAAACCCAGGAAGTGGGAATCTTCCTATTGGATCTGTGATCGCAGTTAAAAACTCTGCCGTTGCTTGTCTTGGGGCGCAATAAAATCCCATATCAACAAAGTATTGCTTTGCAGATTCAGACGGTCCAAAGTAAATCTGACGACCATCATAAAGAACAAGAACTTTATCGAAATTTTCATAGATATTGTCACCAGCTTGATAAATAGTAATGAAAGCAACAGATTTTGTCAGGTTGGTCAAAGTTCTGATGGCTTGAGCATACTCCAGAGCAGTGGAAGCATCCAACCCTCTGGTAGCATTATCCCAGCAGTACACTGATGCTTTACAACTCATGGCTTCGGCAATGGACACCCTTTTACGTTCACCACCAGAAACTCCACGGACAAAGTCATTACCAACCTTGGTGTTGTAAGTATGTCTCAAACCAAATATTGTGGCCAGTAGATCTCTGTTAGCTGTGATATATTGCTCTCTTGTGGAATTGTTTATACGAGTCTTTGGGGTTTTACAGCCGATGCTGAATCTTAAGGTTTCATCAACAGTCAAATGTGGAAAATGAATATCCAGTTCACCATTGTAGATAACATCAGATTTGTACTTAGACATCATTTCTGCTTGTGGAATGTCATCATAATGAATATCACCACTGACACCAACAAACTGGTCCTGCTCACCAGCAATAGTCTTCAGTAAAGTAGAACAACCAGCACCTGGTCTTCCCAAGACAAGACACATTTCACCAGGCTTGACAATACCACTGACATCTTTAATGATGTTTCTCACAGCTGGTTTCTTTCTGGCATTCTTGAAAGCTTCAACAGGAGCTCTAAAGACGTCCAAGACTGTTGGAGCAAAAGCAGCTGCAGCATCAACACCCTGTGTAGAGACATTCTTGAATACAACACCAGTTGAACGCAAATGGATACCTTGCTCATCAGCAGATTGAATGAATGATTTCAATATTCTGTGGAAGTCAAAGTCATTTGGATCAACATCTATCTCAGCAGATGGGTTATCCTGTCGTTTAGAGTAACGTTTTGATAGAGTTTCCAGTTTTCCTAGAACACCGCCATCTGGTTGTAGTGAGGACTCTGTGACAATTCTCACAATCTCGCTCATTTCGCTTTCGCGACTGTTCCCGATTTGATCATCATGATGAGGATTATCGGGACTGAAGCCCTGCACTGAATCAGCACGGTCTTGCAAATTATCAACCATTTTTTAGAGTGTTGATAGGAACTACGACGCTTGAATACGAACGAAAAGGATATGGAACTGTCGTCTTTTATAAAGACACCATTGAACACAATGTTCTATTGCTCTCGATTGTAATCGCCCTGTCGGAGCTCGGTGCTCGGTAGTCGGTATTACCACATTAGGAGACATCTTTCTTTGGGCTTGTTGTTCTAGAATTCATCATCATAAAGACAAGAGAGTTGTTGAGTGGCTATGACTACAATATGGTGACGTAAACAAAGCCTCTGTTCACAAGTAATAACTGATACAGAAAATTGAGAAATCTTTGGGGCCTAGAAAGTCAGAGATATTAATTACTAGTTCTTCTCTAAATAATCTGGAGTAACAAAATGGAGATGATTTGAGATAATGAAATGTCATGAAGACACAAAGACTATGGTCATAGTAATCGACTGATTATAACACCATGCAGACGTTTCTTTCATAATACAGCGCCTGGTATGCTCTAGTCAATTACGACGTCACTGAATTATTAAAGCAAAATCGTCGTCGTAGGCTAGACGAAGCGGTACCGTGCTGTAGCTCTGACGAGAACTTCCACAGTGACCCCGGCCCATTGGCTGACCGGCTCCCTTCCAGAGGTTACCTACTAACCTACAAGAGATGCGTTAGAATATATCAAATGTCATAAGAACTAAGTACCATTTATATAGGGAATAGGTCTTGAAGCTTTAAATCATACAACGAGCTTGCTTATTATTGCTGCAAATGTAACCAGAGACAAAGTCAAGAAGACATTAGTTTTGAATTCTTCATTGTTGATGATTTGTTGCATCTTGCTATCAAGAGAAGATCTATGAATGACTTGTCTGTAGATGGCTGTGTCTCTCTTGCTGACACCAGCTGGATAATGAGTTGGATACATCTCCTCAATGAACTGCTCGATTTTACCACAGATTTGACCAATCTTCAAGTAGTTTGGATCACGTGGTGTGCTCTTGTGATGAATCTTTCTGATGTAGTGCTGAAAAATCTCAACCGTTCCTCTTAGTGTTCTGGATTTCAAAATCAAATTACATGTGGTACCTTTTCTGATTTTGACGTTTCTTTCAAAGACTTCAGGATTCTGATAAACTAGTTCCAGAGTAGCGATAGCCATGACCTGTGGAATGGCACAGAAATTGAATGTAGATTGATCTTCCAACAAGCTTAAATATGTCAAGACAGACTCAACATGAGTTAGCGCGTTGTAGACCAATTCACTGATACAGTAAACACCTTGTTCTTTGTCATTGATGAAGTCCTTCAATTCGGTGGCATAATTTCCCCAAATCTCTTTTGGCCAGAATGCACGACCATCCGCTAAATCTTCCTCGTAATCTCTGATGATGTTTGTTTTCTGTAAAAACAAGCCCATTCCTTTCAGTAACTCAGGATTATCCAGCAATAATTTGTCACCAAAGTTAGCTAAAACAATCAATCTTGTCAAACCATCACCAACCAGACCAGCAACATAATAACAGTACAAGTCATAATCAGCTATCGTCTTCAAACCATTCAGGTTGAAGTCTGCATCTTCGATATAGTCGGCCATACCGTTTCCCATTTTATGTGTGATATCTCTTATGACCTTTTGATAGTCCTTCTTTAACAAATGGTATTCCACTAGAATCTTGTCAAATTCAACCAAGACGTCACGATCTTTTTCATCTGGACCATTTCCATTGAAAGTCCAATCACTTGTTTGAAGTTTCTCGTCAAAAGTGCGCAATAACGGAATTTTAATATCCCTATCAATAGTCATATCATCTTCAACGGTATCCAAAGCTCTCAGAACCAAATAGAACACCATGACAACGTCTCTCAATTCAGGATGTAGCTCCTCGATCACAGCAGCAAAAGATCTCGAAGTAAGTTTCAGTAACTCGTAGCATCTTTTTAAGTTTGGTGAATCTTTCGATGGATCACGAGGGTGCAAAGAATCTCTGAAAAAAGCTAGATGGACTGCAGCTTTCAACTCAATCGGATGTAAGATAAATTGTAGAAGTTTACCCATTTTCTCAACTTTGACTTCAGGTTGGCCCAACAAAATCAATAATATGTCCGGTGATATTGTTTATTGTCTCTTCTGTGTAATTTTTCCTGGACGTGATGTTTTCTTTTAAAAAATGTCGTATCTCGGGAGCTCCTCGTTTAAACTTTCATCACGTGAAAAGTAGAATTAATGCACGTGACGTATCACATGATAGAAAATCATGGCTTCAGGGTTCAATTTCCCCAGTAGTATCAACTCATTTAGCAACATCAAAGAAACAATTTCAACTTGATGGTATCTGAATAAGCCTTCTTGTGAGTTGTAATGTCTTGAAATGCCGGTACCGAATTTTCTATATATCCGAGTCTTGGGTTATTGCCTGTATTCTGTATAGATATAGTGGATAGTGAATCAGTTATCTTCCGACCGGAAGCTTTTTCGCTTCCGAGCTACCATGCAGAGGCCAATAAAGATTGTGCCAAAACCAATAGACGCACACCTGTTTTTGTTCGTTCTCACAATCATAGCTGATTAAAGTGTTTTGATCTACGTACTTCTGAAGAATAGATCACAAGATTTGGCATGATCACGAAGGGACTAGCTGGCCAATGTGACCATCAACATAACGAACTCGATGCCAACATTTAGCTGCTATTCTGGCTTGTGACGTCGAGATTTATCTTGATTCTTGACTTGCTCGTATTCGTGGCCCAGCTACTTCTATATTTTGTGACACACAGCTAGATGAACATCCACGTCTGAAAGATCAGGTACCACCACCGGACGCGATCATGATGAATAACGTCTTCATTTGAAATACACTGTACTCATGATTGTGTCTCCAACTGTCACAAAATCTGGCCGCCTCTTGTTATGCTAAGAGCGCCGTGCTACTCTCAATGAGAATGTGATCAGCCTCCGGATGATCAATTTACTGCTTGCTGCTGCTGCTTCGTTGCAAGTGACTAGTAGCTATTCGCAACTCACAAGTATTGACAACCGAGAAAAACCAAGGCCTGTTCCGTGTAAAAAACGTAGTATGCACCTTAAATTACTAAATGATTGTGGTTGAGAATCAAGACTTTCTGGAGGCCTCCGCTGATTCATGCATGAACTGATCAATGTGATAAAGTGCAGTATAAATAAACGGTTAGTCGTCTGTTTTCATGTTATCTAGAAGATCATTTACTCCGACCACGCTTGAGCAGCTTGTTCTTAATTTTTCATATAGACAAACAAGTTCTTACGGTTTGTGTGACCCCCCGTTCAATATAATTGACGGAGGTTGGTCGGTCAGAAATTTGTAAAATTTCTGGTGAATACCCAAGAGTAAAGATGTTATCACTGGAAGTTTTCAGCGATCTTCTAGCAGGGTGCCGCATAAGAAAACCACGTGATACACCTCGGATATGAGCATAAACAGAATCCGATAGCGAAAAAGAAAACAAAACCACAACAAAACCCCTTAAAAAGTCGTCAAACTTCATTAAAATCAGCTCTCAAACATCGTATAAATTTTTTTAGAAGAAATGAAGTTGACCATCATTCGTTTCAGACTCGTACGATTCTAATGACACTACTTTCAATATCGATACGAATTTTTTCGAATTTATTGTTTCCGAGGGTATGAAATTAATATATATAGTGTTTAATATGGCCGACACTAGTGAGAAAAACTCACCTCACGTACGAGAATTAGCAGAAACTCAGCTTACAGACAAAGCAAATGATGTTACTGCCAGTGACGCTTCTAATGTTGATCCAGAAAAGCTAGACAGATACCCAACGAGTTCCGACTCTGAAGTCCTACCTTCCGATGATAAACAAACTACCCAAAAGACGTTGGGTGTTATCAAAACCGCCATTTACTCCAAGCAGTACGACAAACCATACCATAAAGTCATAATATTCTTTGGCATCTTCTTGGTCTCTTATGCTTATGGTTTAGATTCTACTGTCCGTTCTGTCAATTTGGCATATGCTACATCTTCATACTCAACTCATTCTTTGTTATCAACAGTCAACTGTATTCAAGCTGTTATTGCTGCGGCCGGTCAAATTGCCTTTGCCAGGGTTTCAGATGTCTTTGGAAGAATAACACTATTCGTTTTGTCTGTTTTATTTTACGTTGTTGGAACTGTCATTGAGTGTCAAGCTACAGATGTTAAAAAATATGCAGCTGGTGCCGTTTTCTATCAACTGGGTTTGACTACCTTATCGTTGTTACTGGAAGTCATCTCTTCAGACTTCAGTACTTTGAACTGGAGAGTCTTAGCCTCATTTACCGTCGCTAGTCCCTTCATCATCAACACTTGGGTTTCCGGTAGTGTTTCAGATGCTGTTGGTACCTTAAACTGGAAATTTGGTATTGGTATGTGGGCTTTCATTTTACCACTATCTTGTATCCCATTATTTTTGGCCTTGGTACACATGGTTTACTTGGCTCACAAAAGTGGTGACATGGATGAAGTTAAAAAGATTCAAACCAGATTCCAATCTTTGGGTTGGAAGGATTACTTGATTGAAACTCTGATTCACGATCTAGATATCATTGGTGTCTTGCTAAGTATTTTAACATTGGGTTTGATCTTAGTTCCATTCACCATTGCAGGTGGTGTAAAATCTGAATGGTCAAAAGCCAAAGTTATTGTGCCTCTTGTTTTAGGATTTGTAATTGCTTTACCATTATTTGTCATTTGGGAAGCCAAGTTTGCCAGAGTTCCTATTATTCCTGGTCATCTGATCAAAGATCGTGGTATCTACAGTGCTTTGGCCATGGCTGTTTTGATTAACTTCATTTGGTATCAACAAGGTGACTATATGTACACTGTTTTAGTTGTTGCAAACAACGAATCTGTGAAATCAGCCACAAGAATTGTTCAACTATATTCGTTTGTGTCAGTTATTACTGGTATGATTGTTGGTCTTGCTATAACTAAAATCAGAAAATTAAAAGCAATCATCATTTTTGGGTCAGTCATGTGGTTACTAGCAATGGCTTTACTAGTCAGATTCAGAGGTGGTGATTCAATCAGTCACTCTGGCATAATTGGTTCCTTATGTTTGTTAGGGTTCGCAGCTGGATTCACTACCTATGTGACTCAGTGTTCCATTCAATCATGTGTCAATCATCAGCATATGGCTGTTGTGTTGTCTATGTACTTGGCTTCTTATAGTATTGGTTCTGCTTTAGGTACTTCTGTTTCAGGAGCACTATGGACCAATATTCTTCCTCAACAAATTTCTAAGGTTTTGGATGATCCCGAATTGGTTGAGTTGGCTTATGGTTCCCCTTTCACCTTCATTATAACATACACATGGGACACAGTTGAGAGACAGGCCGTTGTTAAAGCCTATAGACACATTCAAAAGATTTTGTGTATTGTGGGTACCTGTTTCTGTGTTTTGTTGATTGCTTTTGCCTGTATGTTGAGAGATCACACCTTACGCACTGTCGTCGCTATTGAAGAAGTTGAAGCCAAAGGACAGGCTTTAAACATGGAAGAAGATAATGATGTGGTGATCGCCTGGTTCAGAAGGGTCTTCAAGAAACCAAGCACCGCTTAAATCTACTTTACAACTTCTTAATATCATTTCAATCGCTACCTCTCTTATCGAAACTAATCATCCATCTGTGCTACCTCGTTGAACTAATAATACATCCTGTCTTTACATCTTCTAGAACTTACTTAGCTGTAGATTTGTGGACAGACAATAATTAAATTTCAGTCACGTGCTGCCGCGAACGCGACTTTTTGGCACTATTCTTTTATTGTAGAACTTTCTAGACGTTTCTTTCCCTGCCAAAAAATGTCGACGGAGAAAAAATATAAATACAAGGAGATGGCCACTTTTTGCTCTCTCATACGAAGTTCATTCCTCATCAACAGAAAGTCGAAATAATATTCAAAATGGCCACTAAATCTGAATCTTATGAATTTCAAGCTGAGATCACTCAATTGATGTCTTTGTTCATCAACACTGTCTACTCTAACAAAGAAATATTTCTTAGAGAGTTGATCTCAAATGCATCTGATGCTTTGGATAAAATTAGATATGAAGCTCTAAGTGATCCATCAAAACTGGAAACAGAACCTGAGTTATTCATTAGAATCACCCCAAAACCAGAAGAGAAAATCCTAGAGATTAGAGATTCCGGTATTGGTATGACCAAAGCTGATTTGGTTAACAACTTGGGTACCATTGCTAAATCTGGTACCAAATCCTTCATGGAAGCTTTAAGTGCTGGTGCTGATGTTTCTATGATTGGTCAATTCGGTGTTGGTTTCTACTCTTTATTCTTGGTTGCTGATAAAGTTCAAGTTATCTCTAAACACAACGATGATGAACAATACATTTGGGAATCAAACGCTGGTGGTAAATTCACTGTCACCTTAGATGAAACCAACGAGAGAATCAAACGTGGTACCATCCTAAGATTATTCTTGAAGGAAGATCAATTAGAATACTTGGAAGAGAAAAGAATCAAAGAAGTTATCAAACGTCACTCTGAGTTCGTTTCCTACCCAATCCAATTGTTGGTCAGAAAAGAAGTTGAAAAAGAAGTACCAGAAGTTGAAGAAGAAGCCAAAGATGATGAAGACAAGAAAGCTAAGCTAGAAGAAGTCGATGAAGATGAAGAAAGTAAAGAAAAGAAAACCAAGAAAGTCAAAGAAACCGTTGAAGAGTTGGAAGAATTGAATAAAACCAAACCACTATGGACCAGAAACCCATCTGAAGTTACTCAAGATGAATACAATGCTTTCTATAAATCCATCTCTAACGATTGGGAAGATCCATTAGCCGTCAAACACTTCTCAGTTGAAGGTCAACTAGAATTCAAAGCTATCTTGTTCATTCCAAAGAGAGCTCCATTTGATCTATTCGAAACCAAGAAGAAGAAGAACAACATCAAATTATACGTTCGTCGTGTTTTCATCACTGATGAAGCTGAAGAGTTGATTCCAGAATGGTTAGGTTTCGTCAAAGGTGTTGTTGATTCTGAAGACTTACCATTGAACTTATCAAGAGAAACTTTACAACAAAACAAGATCTTGAAAGTCATTAGAAAGAACATCATCAAGAAATTGATTGAAACCTTCAATGAAATTGCTGAAGATGCTGAACAATTCGATACATTCTACAAAGCTTTCGGTAAGAACTTGAAATTAGGTGTTCATGAAGATTCACAAAACAGAACTGCTTTAGCCAAATTGCTACGTTACAACTCAACTAAATCTACTGAAGAATTGACTTCTTTGACTGATTATGTTACCAGAATGAAAGAACACCAAAAGAACATCTACTACATCACTGGTGAATCTTTGAAAGCTGTTGAGAAATCTCCATTCTTGGACATCTTGAAAGCCAAAGACTTTGAAGTTTTATTCTTGGTTGATCCAATTGATGAATACGCTTTCACCCAATTGAAAGAATTTGAAGACAAGAAATTAGTTGATATCACCAAAGATTTTGAATTGGAAGAAACTGATGAAGAAAAAGCTGCTAGAGAAGCTGAAGAAAAAGAATTCGAAAGCTTGGCCAAAGCTGTCAAAGAAATCTTAGGTGAACAAGTTGAAAAAGTTATCATCTCTCACAAACTAGTTGATGCTCCAGCTGCTATCCGTACTGCTCAATTCGGTTGGTCTGCTAACATGGAAAGAATCATGAAAGCTCAAGCCTTACGTGATACTTCCATGTCATCATACATGGCTTCAAAGAAAATCTTTGAATTGTCTCCAAAATCTCCTATCATCAAAGAATTGAAAAAGAAAGTTGAACAAGATGGTGCTCAAGACCGTACTGTTAAAGATTTGACTACTTTATTATATGAAACTGCTTTATTGACTTCTGGTTTCACTCTAGAAGAACCAACTTCATTCGCTTCAAGAGTCAACAGATTAATTTCTCTAGGTTTGAACATTGATGAAGAAGAAGAAAAGGTTGAGGAAGTTGGTGCAACTGAAGAACCAACTCAAGAAGCTGTCGCTGAAACTGAAATGGAAGAAGTTGATTAGATGAAAATATAGCTATCTTATATATCTAGTAATTGTTTAATTGGTATGTTTTTATGACGTTTAAAGTATTAGAACTGTAGCTAAAAGAGTACATTGTTTAAGTAGACATATTAAATATTAGTAGTACTTATATAAAAGTGATCCAGCAGCAGCTTGATCAACACAACGTTTCTTTCAATAGTAATCAAAACTAAATATCTATGATTGAGTAGTGACCTCTTTGTCTTCTTCAACAGTTGCAACATCTTTGTGCTCCTTCAAGGAGTTGATGTGGATTGAGTTTGGCAATTTAACAGCAAAACCTTTAATCAAGGAGTATTCATGCGTTATTTCACCACCAACTTTAGACAAAGCATCTTTGAAACTAAAGCAAGCACTATATTAGACATTGAATGGACAGTGAATTGGTATGTGTGAAACTTACGGTTGAGCAGAGACGTTTTCCTTTAAGGTAACCTTTTTCTAGTTAGTTTCATGTAGATAAGATAGGATGACAGCTGTAGATAAGGATCAAGGAGTTACAGAGGAATCAAGCCAGTTTACTAGGATTGAAGTCCCAAAGAGTTTGAGACTAGCTAAGATACTGAAGACCCACGCTGCTGGAAGAGTCTCCCCTTTTCTGTCTCACTCTGACTCCACAATCATTTCTCAAACTATGTGAGGTTGCTACCCCCTGTAGTTGCTCCTGAGTTTGAGTGAACTTACGATGAATGATTTTTTTCCGTCTGACATTTCAGTAGTGATTGATCTTTTTTGAATATATTTAAAATAGGTTTCGAATCTATTTTGAATCAATTGAGTTTCTTAGGGGATGTGAGAAATAGTGGCGATTTGTTTGCTTTTATATGAATTTGATCATATCACAATATATGCCGCAGTGTTGTTTTGTGTCAATATCGGACGGGTAATACCTGAAATAACAGAGCAATGCCGGATTAGGAACTCTCGAATTCTGGAGGTCAAAGTCGCGTGATTTTGCGGCAAGATTTGAACTGAAAGGTGGTGCAGGTGGTGGTCCTGGTCAAGCTGCCCTCGTGATAAATCATAGCAGCTAGAGATGGCTATGGTCCTTCATGTTTGGAGCATTGCATCTCAATGGAGCACTGCTATGATCTTAGCAGCCGGGTAACACTCTCCAGTATATTTTCCTTTCAAATTTGGAGGAATCTAGCATATTTTGAGTTACCCGCCAGTAGCGCGAATGGATTGCTGTTGTTCAACGAATATTGAATTCATGATAGAAGTTAGATCTTAACATCTCAAACACTAAGTCAGATACACACAAACATGGGTTTCAAGAACACTTTATATGTCACTGGTATGTATCACTTAACGAATGAGAGCCCTTTGGCCACTTACTGACACTTCTTCCGATAGGTTTTGGTAGAGAAATTAAAGCCAAAGAACTTGCACCAGATTTTGAGAAGTAAGTAATCATGACTACGTCTTTTTCTTCTATTTTGATTATTGGATTAGTTTTTGTTCTCTTTTGTGTATAGCTCCTATTGTTTTGCTTTATCTGTGGAGTATTTATTACTCGCTCGTTTGAAGAAACATGACTTTCTCAAACAGGATAGGTCGTTATAATCAATGACCGCCATCATTCAAAATACCCAACATCAAACTCAATCAATTCATTCATTTCCAGATGATGAACACAGACTCCCAGATTATTTACATACCCTTTACTTATCAAGCTTATTCAAAAGAATATCAAATACCAATTCAATCATTCAAAATCAATCATTTCAAATCATTATTTCCAAACAGTTCAAATATTAACAGCATATCCTTTTCAAATAGATACGGTCCATTAGTTAGAGTTGATCTCCCTCCAACCAAGACCCCAGATGGTCCACCATTTGCCTTTGTCGAATTTCAAGAATTAAAAGACGCTGAAGCTGCTCTTGAGTTGAATGACAAACCATTGTCATTAGACGAGTCCCTAACTTTGCGTGTTGAATGGGCCAAGTCCGAACCACATGAAAGAGGTGCTGGTGCTTTCAGAGGTGGCTTCAGAGGAGGTAGAGGAGGCTTCAGAGGTGGTTTCAGAGATTATGGTTACAGAGACGGGGGTTACCGTGATGGTGGCTATCGTGATGGTGGCTACCGTGATGGTGGCTATAGAGACGGTGGATATAGGGACGGTGGTTACAGAGGTGGTTATCCACGCGATCCATATGGTCCACCAAGAGGAGCCTATGGTAGATATGGCCCACCCCCACCAAGAGGTGATTACAGAGATCGCGGTTATGATTCTCCAAGAGGAGACTACCGTTCCTCAAGTGGTTACAGAGGGGGTAGCAGAGAAGACAGAAGAGAAAGAGATGAATACCGTGGATCCGGTAGAAGAGAAGGAGACGAAGGTAGAGACTATGCTAGAAAACCAGAAGGAGAAAGAATCGGTGGTGAAGAGACCAGAGGTGATGACCATAGAGATTATGAGAGAGGTCGTGAAGAGAGATCAGACTTCCGTTCAGAAGAGAGAAACTTCTCTAGATCGAGATCCCCAAGAAGGGATTAGTCTTTGTATAATATATCGCTGTATAAAGAGAAATCCTGGTATTCTTGAATAAAAGAGAAATCTCAGAGCTTCATCTTCTTCATATTGATTTAATCCAGTCCGCGCGGTCTCTTAGAAATTTCGCTACTAGAAAAAAAAATCTAGCGACGAATGAGAACTCAGTAAAAGTCATCTACGTATATCTCGATACAACTTCCATCAGCAATGACAAGAGTGTTCCTTCTGAAGAACCAAACAGTCCCAAAAGACCCGTATCATGATGTCCTGGCTTCGAGCTCTCAATATGAACCTCACTTCATTCCATTACTGAACCATAAACAGATCAATGAATCCCAAACGATCGAGCTATTGACATCGGATTACTTTCTCAACGATGCAAGTGCTATGATCATCACTTCACAACGAGCAGTGGAATCTCTAGCGAGTACAATAGCATCCATACCCGATGATTACAGAGAGAGAATCTTCAACAAGCTGGCCTACACAGTTGGTCCCGCAACATATAAGATTTTACAAGAACTGGGATTCAAGACCATCAGAGGTGGTGATCAGGCAGGTAATGGTGATATACTATCCGACATTATACTGGAGGATCTTCAAAAAGGAGATGATGTGGTATTTTTCACAGGGGAGATAAGGAGAGATATTATCCCAAAAAAACTGACCAATGGTGGTATGAAGATCCGTGAGATTGTCATCTATAAAACTGAAGAAAGATCTGGCATTATAGAGGACTTTGTTCAAAATTTTAGTAAAACTGAAGGAGATGATTTGAGATGGATTGTGTTTTTCAGTCCCCAAGGAACAAAAGATATAGTGGAGCATTTGAAAAGTGTTGATATTCCTGATAATGTGAAAATTGGATCAATTGGCCCAACGACTGAGAAATATCTCATAGAAAATGATATCAAAGTTGATCTAGTCTCCAATAAACCTGATGCAGAGAGTTTGTTTGATGGCATTTTGCATATATAGAGTTCTCAGAGGTGAGAAAGAGCAGAATAGACGATGATTTCTGATGGTCATATAGAGTTATCTCTTAACGGTTGTAGCTGCTATCAGTAGGTTGTTTGTAATTGGTCACTTTCTTGTTTCGAGTAGGATCATCTTCTTTGAGATGTATGTAAAGGCAACGAATTCCATGTTTACAACCATGTTTTGTACCGAAATGATGACAAACCTCAACCCATCTACTATCTGGCTCTCCTCTTTTATTTCTTACCCATCCTCTAGTATCTTGCATTCTCATTCTAGCGAGTTCTGGGTCATTAGTGCCTTCAACTTCGTTATTTGAGGCACCCTTGATCTTGAATGTACTTTCACCTTTACTGGTTCCTTTAATCTGTATACGAACTTCATTTTGAGAGTCATGTCCATAATCACTAGTCTGATTATCGCGACGTGCTCGATAATATTCATCTGAATCATCACCAGGGCGATAACTGCTTCCTCTGTTTGCGGGGAAGTCACCCCTGGAAGAGTTACTAGAACGCGCAGCTCTATACCTGATTCTTGGATCTTCAACTTTGATATCCATTGAGGTTTCATTTCCTGGATTTGTAATAGGTTTGATTCTCTTTGACAGATTCATCGTGTCCCCATCTTCATTAGCTCTCTTTGTTGAACCTGAACCTTGTCCATCTTCGCTTGTTCTTTTGCTGGATGATGTTGATCTGTTTTCCAATGAGAGAGCAGCTTTGAGCTTTGCAGTTATTTGGGATGCTACGACCTGTGTACCTTCATGATTTGTTTTTTCTTGTGAAGATTCTTTGCTCTGTTCTTGAGAGACGTTAGTTCTCTGTTCTGGTTGGTCATGTGTTTGAAATCCTGTGGTTTCTTTTGGTATAGTTTGTGAGTGCATGTCTTGTTGGCTTTTTGGCTGGCTAGTTAGTGATTGCATTTGAAATTCATTTGAGTATTGTAGAGCTTGAGATTGTGTTTGAGTGGGGGTTTTCCTTTGATCTTCTTTAGTAACCATCTGCTCTGGTATTAGTAAACCTGGTTTATGTTGTTGAGTACCTTGTGGGCTATACTGATTATTTCCATCTGGACTTAGAACACCGGATTTCTGTGGTATATTTATAGCAAAACCTGGATTTGCCAGGTGAGTAGCTTCGCTTTCATTTCCACTATGATTAGATATCTTGGTTTTCAGATCAACCGAATGATCCAAGCCACCGTTTGGGTTTTTATTTGTCTCTGGGATTATTTTATTTTGACTAGTAGGTAGTCTTGAATCAGTAGGTGTAACATTAGCCTTTGAGGAGGAGCTGGACTCTGATGAGCTTAAATCTCTGTGTAGGTGCTTTGTATCTTGAGAGCTGGTATGTAAGGGAGGGTTCCAGCTGGTCTCAACTTTCACTCTAGTATTGTACTGCTTATCAGGTCCAGGACGCAAATTTTCACCGGTCTCTCCTTTTGATGTTTTAGAAGCACCGTTTTGTATGCTTTTTGCATCCTCCTTGTCTTCGCAACGAGGTGGATTTGTATGTTTTGGGGTGTGTTCAGATAAGGTAGTATCTTTATCAAGTTCTGGTTCTTCTTCATTAGGAATTGCTATGTTTTGATTGAAAGTATGATTGACAACTGAGATCAGACTCATCAGATTGAACGACTTCATTTGTTCATTGGAGAAGCCTACCGAGTTGAGAAAGTCCAAAAGTAGCAGCATGTTGGACACAGTGTCTTGCCTTTTCTCTGCCACTAAATCTTTATTGAACCATTCAAGCAATATCTCAACAATTTTTGGGCTCTCCTTAATTATATGGAAGATCTTATGGTCTTTGACGTAAATATTCTTGATCTCACTAATTATAAAAAGTCTCAAGTCGAATATTGTACCATGATAGATCTGCTGTACAGTGACAAAGAGATCAGTCAGTTGGACTTCAAACCTGGGCGGATCATCGTGGTAATTTGCCAGACCCCTTATGAAGCCAGTCAGCATGTCTTTAGCCATTTTCCTGACTATTTTTTGTTCACTCTCACTGCTGAATTCTGTGGGACTTCTCACTATCAGGTCATTTGCCTGGCTGAGAATTCTATAGACAAGGTACAGATCCATTGTATATATGAAAATATTATTGATTGAGTTCTTAGTGTTGCATAATCGTTCATAGCACAAGTTTCAGTCTCTTTTTCCAAGCTGAGATAATTTTTCACCTCTGCTCCGAAAACGACTCAAACTTTTACATAGTGATAAGTCGATTCGCACACAGTCAACTACGTACAATCAGATAGTGGAGATGGATCAGAGTTCATTGATTCAGCTCTATTCGGAGACAACGTATATGGTCTCATTGTCATTCTTGTAGTCAATCTCCATGGAGTACTCAGACTTGTGTTTTGAAGCCTCGTTAGTAATCTTGATCTTTGGTAGCGTAATCTTTCCAACTTTGAGTGGGATGAAAGTTAGTAGGTTACTAGACTCATAGTCTTGCAGCTCATCAACCTCAAAAGAAAACTTGGTTTTTCCATCAACCAGCCATGTGTCTTGATTCGCTAATATCTCTAGGAAATATTGGTTGGAATCATCGCCCTTGAATGAAACCTTCTTCCGTCCAGATCTTTCTCCGGTCTGTTGCTTGGAGTATAGCACAGATCTTACCTTCAACTCCACAAGAATCTCGGAGCCTAGAGTGGTATGTATACTGTCATTTTTGATTTTCAACTCAACTGTATGAATGACTTTGACCTGTGGAATCGGAACATTGATGTGTAAATGCTTGCTTGGAAAGTCCACAGGCACAACAGAAGGGGTTCCTTTCAACAGACATTTGAGAATCTCATGGACCCTTTTTCTATCTGAAGGTGGAATAGCTCGTAGAATGTCCCATCTGAAGGTGCTAGGTTCAAGTAATCTAACTTTCGAGTCAACAACGTAGGATTGATAGTCAAAATCACTGAATTTAGTCCCAGATAATAGTCTCCAGTATGATTCCAGGTTCTCTTTTTCTAGAGCACAAAATAGTATCTCATCCCCAACTCTCCTGACCTCATCCACCAAATCTCTATATTCAATATCCAGATTCAATGAGTCAGAATCTTCGTACGCACTGTCTTCTAATTTCTCAATCTTGAAGAAGTAATTAGCAGGTTGTTCAGCGAATGTGATTAATCCTTCTGGTTTTAACCCATTCTTGACCTTATATTTCTCATTTTCCCGCAAGTCCACATCAAGGATTCTGATAGGAAGATTTGCATCAGCAGTTCCAATAGTGAAATTGGAATAGAGACCATTCTCTCTATAGATATCTTGAACAGAAACTGCTATACTTAGTGCACTGTCAATCGTTGAGTTGAATGTTTGAGAGAACGATCTATTGTTGATGGTATATTGAAAGTTGATGGAAATGTTGATGGTGCCTGCTTTTGGATCTGGAGTGTATGGAACAACAACTTCATAGGGGGTATTAGGTTCCATATGATTAACCTTGGTGAGATGGTTTTCTTGGTTTGAGTCAATGATGTTCGATCTCTCAAATACTTCAATGGAGCCGAAATCGATATCCAAATCAGACAAAGGAATGAAGCTGACAGCTGCCAGATCTATCACATCCTCTTTCGTCTCAATGAATAGTGAGAATGTTTTGGAATCTAGCTTCATATTAGTAGATGAGCTAACTTTCAGCCATGGTCCAAATAGTGATGGATAGATGAGAACCTCATTTATAGAACCAAAATCATGCGAGATTGTCACCGGTCCAATGTTTGCTTGAACATTCAAGATTTTGAATGATCCAAATATAATGTGGTTAGTCTCTAGCGCTATTCTGGTCTCTCCAGTTATTGTAGATGATTTCCCCGTGAATCTTATAATC
Source organism: Wickerhamomyces canadensis (assembly GCA_003707015.3). Lineage (NCBI taxonomy): Eukaryota > Fungi > Ascomycota > Saccharomycetes > Phaffomycetales > Wickerhamomycetaceae > Wickerhamomyces > Wickerhamomyces canadensis. Next base: position 59,258 of record PPMU03000040.1, read on the forward strand.
TGCTCATCCTCATTTATCAGGGTGAGCGTGATATTTTCAATCAGAGTATCGAATGGCAGAGAATTTTTCAAGGCAATTTCCAACTCATAAGACCCTGAGGGGTCGGTACGAATGAATGGAGTCACATCTATATCAAAAATCTTGTTGAGTGGGAACTTTATCGGTTCAGTTGGTTTTAGCTTGAGCAGCTTTTCATACGTATCACTGAGGTCCTTTTTGGGTATATTCTGATTTGCCTTCGTGGATGAAAGTAGTAAAGCGTAATTTGATGCTAATAGTGATTCTTTAGGCTTATCAAAAAAGTCACTGTCACCCTCGATATTCTCCAAACAATCAATATATGTTTCTAGTAGATGGTACCCTATAAAATCCCAACCTTCAGCACCGTAAAACTCAGGGCAGTTAGACAATACCAGAGCTGCTTTGGAGTATTCTCCATTTTGATAATCAAGTAGTGCAATATCTATAGATAGTGCATCCACTGCTCTGGGTCTTCCAGAGACACTGAAATGTTTGATAGCAGCCTCAGTCAATGTGATGTATTTTTCCTCAAATGTTTCTCTTGTCGCCAGCACTTCCCTTAAAGGTTGATAGTGAATCTCAGCAGTTGTATCATTGATAAGCAAGTCAGTCAAAACACCGTCAATGTGATAGCCATAGGCAGTACCAATCGACAGAAGCTTAGATCTCTGAAGCAGTAGAAGTTCACCAAAACGCTCTGAGATTTGACTTAAAGATTCATCGTCATTCTCAGTATCAATAATTTTAACGCATATTTCCAGAGTTAGAACGTCGTTGATCGTCTTATATATCCACTCATTGACCATCCCAGAGTCTCCGATAGAGGAAGAAACATCTAGGATGAATAACTCAAGTCTCTTTAAAAATTCTGAGATATGAAGGGAGGCAATCGACAGAGATGCTGCATTATCTGAAAGTGCTTCCAGAACAATGAACTGTTTGGCAAATACATAAGACTTCAAATCAAACTGGGTTAATCTTTGATCACGTCCTTCCAAAAGACGAGGGAGCTGAACGAAGTGATCAAGGCTATCCAAGGTAGTGCCATATCTCTCGAAAGCTGACAAATGTTGACTTATGAATGCCTGTAAATGATCGTATTCGCCCAAAGCATCCTCAAAAAGGTGTAGAGTTAAAAATTGACGGGCAATGCCTTCCTTCAGTGTAATGGAGAGTATTGGGTCAATATTTTCAGACAGCACAGCATTATATAAGATTTGAAGTTTGTTTGAAAATGAAAATAAAGCACCATTTTTTAGCTTGGAAGACAGTGAGTTCCATGTTTCAGTCTCTTCTACAGAGCTGACGTATGATGATTTCAGCTTGATCAGTCTCTCTATGTTTCTTGAGTCAGGGAAGTCCACCTTTAATTTCTCAAAAATACGTTGGGATGATTTGATATCAGTTTCACTAGTAACATAGTAGATAAGATACCAATCAATCGGGCCATTGGCTGTATCGATATTCTGTTCTTTCCAAACCTTGATGAGAGGACGTACCTGTGCCCTATACGTCTCGACACCATCACAGCGAAAGAACATCAATCTGGCATACGGTGCTTGGAGAAGCTTCAGTGTATCTTCTAGTGGAGTCTTGCTTCCTGATATGTTAGCAATTTGGCCTGATACGTTATTATCGAAGATTCTGGGCGTCTCCTCGATTAATGTGAAGGGCAGACTGGGAATAGACCTCAAGCTTTCGTTGGCAGCCTTTCTCCAGTGCAAATTGGTCAGGTGTACCTTGGTAGCGAGATCATGCTGGATCTTTGGGTATACCTCAAAAGGGTCATAGAAGCCAAACTTCACAGGAGGGACGTTTCCAGACATTTCATTGGAGATTTTGAGCCTGGAAGTTGTTCAGTTCTTTCCAGCGATTGTTTACGTTTTGTTTCTTCCACCGAAAAAATCAGCTGTGATAAATTTCCTAGCTGAAAAAAGGTAGAATGAGCTGGGAAGCGTACCATCAAATCAGCACAGCCAAGGCATAATCCAGGGCGAATCATGTCCGAGGAGAATCGAACACCTACAAAGAGATTTCAATCTCCCCTGTCAGGGAAAAGAACGTGGGACTTACCGTCAAGAAGGCCCACAATTGGATCTCCTTTCAGAAGATTGGCACCGCAACATCAACAACAGCCAAGTCCATTCAGAGCTTTCAATCCATCGATATTGAGTGCCCATCACACCGACGATGACAAACCTGCCAGAAATATTCCTCTTATCGTCAACCATGAGGAAGAGATAGAGGGCACAGACGATTTGGTTGATTGGCTGAAGTCAATGAAGCAGAAAGCTGTTTCTATCTTAAAGAATGAGAAAGAGGAAGAGATCAGATTTCAGCAAGAATTGGAAAGGGAAAAGAGGATATTGGAAGCTCAGCAGGAGATCAATACAGAGTCATTCGACAGATTGAAGCTGGTGCTAGATCGTGAACGTAGTGATGCTTCGTTGTCACGGAAGAGCCCGTCAGATTTAGAAGAGGCATCAGAGGATGAATCAGAGAATGATGTCTCAGCTGCTGGGTCTCCCCAGAAAACCCAGCCTGAAGAAGAACAAGAAGAAGAAGGAAGTGATGCTATTGAGATACTTTCAGAGTCAGATGCTGAGAGTGAAACTTCTCCATCTCACAGTGATCAATATGAATCAGAAGATGATGAAAGATCTACTTCACAATTCCCAGAGACTGTAACATTCGTGGATATATCTGATAGCAACGACTCAGGAGAAGAAGACGAAGATACCCCTGAGTATAAACCTGAAGAGTTCAAGAACGACCAGCTGTCTTATAAGCCTGTGGCACAAACGAGAAGCATGTACGCCCCGTTGAAAAGCTTTAGCCCATCAACGGATGAAGGTGCAAGTGAAGATGGCGGTGAGAGCCAAAGTGACGAAGAATCTCAAAGCTCTGGTAACCACAGTTCTGATGTGGAAGATGAATCCGATGCTGAATACAACAACAGTGTTGATCCTTCCTCGTTTGCTGGCGAGAATGGAATCAATGAAGAGCAATCGGAGGACCAAGAATATGAGTCTGATGAACAGAAGTCGGACAGTCTTCAGGCTCGCGCTGAGTCAGAAGATCTGGAGTCGGTAGAACTCTCAGATGACGAGGAAGAGGCGGGATTCTCTGCTGAAGACAATGAGTATCGTTCAGAACAACATTCTGGATCAATGAACCCACTCAGTCATAACATCACGAATCCATACGAGTCACTGGCTGCTGCTGCTCTTCAACAGATTTCAGGTATTGATGTTGCAGATCTCAACGTTGATAAAAACAATGGTGACCTACCAGATCAAGAAGACTTGAGAAATATTGAGCTCTTTTTTGACCACTCTCCAGAGACCAGTATCGATCCAACAACTCATATCACTGATGAGATTGAGCATGATGAACAAAACTCTGGTGAAAATGCTCGAGACGATTTGAGACAATCCTCTAGCAAACACGATGACTCTGTATCAGCGGCAGTTGCAGTTCAAGAAGAAGAGGTCGACGCTTTGTCCCACCAAGATAAAGCAGAGGCTGACGAAGACACGGATGATATATCAACGGGTGGTGAGATGCCACACGAGGAGGCCTCTGAATACTCAGAGGAGAAGTTTTATGATTCCGAAGATGACCTGCCGTTCGAAGACCCTGCTACAAGTATATTTGGAGACGTTACTCGTGCTGAACTTGAAAGAACACTTGACAAAATTGTCTCAGAGGGAGACTCTGAATATGAGGATGACAGTTCTTCTGTAGTTAGTGGTGCAAACATCTTAGATGATCTTCATGGTGAGAATGATGAAGAAGATAGGGACGTCGAAATGATTGATGCTGATGATGATCAGGAACCCCAGTTAACCGTTGCTAAAGAACCCCATGGAGAAGATCTTGATGGATCAGACGCCCCTTCAAACACTAATATCCCTGCATCTTCCGAGACTTTCGTTTCGTTTTTCAATCTCAGCCCAAAAATACAGCCCCAAAACATATCATTTGCAGCAGTTTCAGACGACTTTGTGAACTCAATAAGACCTACCTTACCTCAACAAACACACATTCCCATATTCAACGGAAATGTTGACTCTACCAGTTTTAGTATAAATCAAGCAACTACTGGCAGCTCAGAGAAGAATGAAGAAGTCGAGAGTATTGAAGAGACTATGGAAGATGAAGCTCCAGAGAAAGAGGAAGAAGTGCCTGTTGAATCGATTGACCCACCTCAAAAAGCCCAACCTACAACCAACCACTCCTCAACTAACGAGACAGGCTCCTCACAGCATATATCCACTGAAACAAATGATGTCTCAGCAAGACCAAATGAGTCATTTGGTACCAGACTTCTGAAAACAATATCGTTGTTTAAGGGGTTTACTGATGAACCAAGGGACCCATCACCCGAGGAATTATCTGGAAATATCATACAGAATATTGTGTCACTTACAACCGAGCCCAAACAGACTCTTCAAGGAGTCTTGGAATCAAACTTAGATCAGTCCCTTGGTGAATTACCAGAACAATTTGTCGAAGATGTTATCAAAGGGGCTAAGACCATCGGGGAAACCCTGAAGACTGCTGAAACCGGAATCATTGAGGTAACTCTTGGTGAAACACTGGTAGACTTTGCTGCTGACACTGTTAATGGTTCCAAAGAGATAGCAGGTGAGCTCAGAGCTGTTGTTTCGGAATCTGGGATTGAAGAGGTCTTGGGAGAAAAACCTGAAGATTTTGTTGAACAAACTATGGAAGGTACCAAGGAAGTGGTTGAATCCATCGAATCTGCAGTTAAAAACGAAATCATTGAGCAGTCTCTTGGTGAAACACTGGAAGACTTTGCTGCAGACACTGTCAATGGTTCCAAAGAGATAGCAGGTGAGCTCAGAGCTGTTGTTTCGGAATCTGGGATTGAAGAGGTCTTGGGAGAAAAGCCTGAAGATTTTGTACAACAAACTATGGAAGGTACCAAGGAAGTGGTTGAATCAATCGAATCTGCAGTTAAAAACGAAATCATTGAGCAGTCTCTGGGTGAAACGGCTGAACAGTTCGTCACTGAAGTCGTCGATGAAGCAGAAGAGCTGACACAAAATGTCCTGGGTGCTAAAGATTTATCTAACGAGGAAGAGGTTGATAACACAGAGGCTTTCACTTCTGCCATAGGTCAATCTGAGGACAAAACTACTGAAGCGATAAGTACACCTCGAATTCCAAATCCAGCTGAGGTGCTAAATAATTTAGTCGATCATGCTTTGTTTCAGGATACAACGGCTGAGTTAGACCCAGAAACTCCAAAGAAATCAAATCATTTACCAAGTCCAACAGATGCTCTTGCAAGATTTGTGGACAATATGCTACTTCCAAACAGTACGACGGTCGAAACTGAGACTGAAGAATCCAAGACAATTCCACTGATTCTAAAAAGCTCCTCCGTCCTATCAGACGATACTGACTTGCCTGATGACTCTGATACTGAAATGAATGTTGATTCGTCCAAATTCTATACGGGGGTTGATGAGAGTTCTTCTATTGAATCTCAAGTGCCAATTAAGAATGAAATTGATCCTGAATCTGACATCGAGACTTCAACGCCACTTAGGGATCAGGTACAGCAAGAGTTCAAACCAAAGATGCCATCCAAGTTGCAAATCTTCCACAACGCCAGCTTTGATGAAGATGATCCCCAAGAAGGTGCCCATTCTGAGCCAGAGACGGTTTTAATTGATATGTCCAGGATTCCAATCATTAGTACGCAAAAGGAGGGTAGTTCATCCTCTGCTGAAGGCATTACAGCTGACCATGTTGAATCTGACAAGTCTATGAATAATATTGAAGTTGTACAAGGTGAAGGTCCTGTTAGATTGAACGATTATGATGATACCACAAACTACAATACTTTTGACGATGACAATAATGATGTTGAGCAGGACACAGAAGAACTGACCCAAGAGAACCTCAATGATGCCGCTCAAGAGGGCTCAGCAGCTACCCCAGACGAAGAGGTCTGTTCACCTGCTGAAGAGGCTGCAACTACGGAAGACTTATCGGAGAATGCTACCCCATCTCCACCTCATGGGTCTCTAACAGGAGCTATCACAGAGTTTGTTGAGGATGCTTTCGATGTAATGGAAGAGTCTCCTGCTCCGTCTACCTCTGAATCTGCTGTTGGCAATACATTACTTAGTGGAAATCTCCGGTCAAGTTTGAAAAGAGGTTTCGACTGGGTGGTTGAAAAATCCCCATTCAAGAGATCCAAGTTTCAAAAAGTGGAAGAGCAGGGGGAGAAAATCTCAACCATATCTAATGAGGATGTTGACTTTGATATGATGGATGATGTTGATACAGATAAAGTCGAGATAGTTTCATCTAGCTCTGATGGCAATCCTATCAGTGAGGATCACCATGGCCATATAATAATTCAAACCAGAAGTGGAAAAATCATAGGTGCATCAACCGAGGAAGATATTCTTGAAGCTGAGACTGAGTTGAGAAAAGAAGATGAGCTGATTGATCAAATTGCAAGTGGTGATGTTCCTTCATCTTCTCATTTGAGAGACCTGGCTACAGATTACGAAAAACTTGAACACCCTGAGATGATCAAAGATTTCGAGAGGAAAATTGATGTCGAAGATGAGGCTGAAGATTTCTCATCTCCTGAACCTGTTGAAAACAACCTCGATTTTGAGAAAGAGGGAACAGCAAACGAAGAAATTGAGGAAAAGGCTCACAATGAGGCTGATGAGGAATCTAAGAAAGAATTTGAAGATGAACAGCGGTCCATTGTAAGTACTGAACCACTAGGAAGCCCATCTGACAATGGCACATCGAGCTCCAGTGCAGCAGACGAACCCCATATTCGTACTACAAGTGGTCAGCCACATCCTGAAGATGAAACAGTGGGCACTGATTCAGGTTCAGAGTCTGATGGTGACAACGGTGGTGACGTTTCAGTTCTTCCTACTCCAGAACTGGTAGAACAGGAAGACAAACCAATCGATGAGAATAATAGGGCAGTTTCACCTGAGAGCGTTGAGCATGCTACACACGAGGACAAGGGGGAGGATCAAATTGAAGAAGATGTAGGATCTGACGGTGGTGATATCGTATTGCTAAAACTTGAACACTATGATCAAGAAGACGAACAACCACGTTTGAGAAGATCAACCAGAGCTAGATCCGCAAATAGAGCTTATACTGATCCTGTTGAGAATACTGAACCACAACAAACCACTACCAGAAGAAGAGGTGCAAGAGGCAATGCTACTAGGGCAAGAGGAACCGGTCGTGGTAGAGGCAGGGGTAGAGGTAGAGGTAGAGGTTCCACAAGAAGTAAAACTAAATAATGACCTGTGATGATGTATAAAAAGAGAGCAAATTATGCTGTACTTTTGCTTTTGTTGATATGGTCTTGATTGAGCGTAGCTATCTAGTGAATACGAAAGTGATTTGTCTATGACGTTGAACTCGTTCTATTAATTTTATTATTCATTATCATTATGCAACATGTGTCATTAAGTACTCAAAACATGAGAAGAATGCAACACTGGTGATCACAGCTCTCGTTATACTGACACTCAACCCTCTATACATCCTTCTAGTAGGCCAGGTAAGTGATCTTGCCAGTATAGGCTGTCTTTGCTTCAAAGCCAGCCCTCTGATGATGTTTGAAACTATATCTCTCTGGGTCAATGATTTCACTGTATCAATAGGGAAGACAAGTACCAGACTAAACACACCAGAGAGTGCCCCAGCTAATGTGATTGATACTGTTTCAATGGGTATTGTAGTTCCGTTGATGTGGCCCATTGAGTTTGACAGAGCACCATCAATCAAGATCTTTGCAGTTTCGTAAATACTGAAATATAAAGCTGATCCAAATGCATCTCTCAATAAGTGGAACTTGAACCCCGAGTACAAGCCCACAACACCTTCAGAGCGTCGTATCTGTTTTGCAACCTCATAAGTGGTCTTGGGTATTCTTCTAGGATTTAATCCCAAATCCTTCTGCATCACGATGTACAACTGTTGAAACAATTTTGTGAATTCAAAAGGACAAGCAAAAAGAGAACAACTAGCCCCAGATATGAATCCAGCACTAAATGATATAGGTGCGTTATTGATTGCCAATATCATTGCTCTTTGGGCCTTCGTAGCGTGTTGATCTGGAAGTATATGTGGAATGGTGTATTTCTGTAATAATGCGGCATATGGTTTAGCATCAGTGTAAACGGATACACCAATGGCCTTCGTGATGGAAGACGACACCAATGGAGCTGTTAAACCTCTAAAGAACCCTTTGACACCTTCAGCTTTGATTGTTTGGGTGAGACAATCGTAGATTCCTTTGTAGTGATGGGATTGCATTCTGGTCTTCACCGAATCAAGAGGAAACCCAACACATGTTGAGAACAATGAGGCAGTATATGAGAGGATGGCAGGTCTCCAAGGTTGTAAGTTTTTGGGAAGTATATGAAGTGCATTGTTGAGGTCGAGTTCACCGGTTATTGCTGGTGCAATGGTGATTTTCTGGTTGGCACTCATTATGGATCTAAGGACTAATGAACGATTATGATGTAAATGCCAGGTGGTTTGGACCGAATCTGAAGGTGAATATGAGGATAATGAGTGTAAAAGAACGGTAGTGTGAGAGAGTCAGACGAAGACCTCTCTCAAGGAAGGCAAATGGCACTGGGGCTGTCAGTGTGGAAACGGGAAACAAGTAGAAAAGAAAAGAATATATCATGATGGTTTTTTTTTTTCATGCCTATATAAAGAGTCATCATCACTCTTGGAAGAAAAAATCTGTACTATCAGGGTCCCACCATGTGCTTCCAACAGAAATTCGGAAACGAGCTGATAGCACCAAGGTGTGTGATCATCGATAATGACCAGTGATTTGGAGTTTGAAGTCCTGTTGTTCAATGAGCAGATATAAGAGGCTCCGTTAAGCCATTCTGAGCCGGAGGTTCGATATGTGTCTTCTCGTGATCAGTCAATATATTTTGTTACGCACTACAATATCTACTTCGATCAATTTATATCATATGTTACTTTCATACAAATGCTTTAATAAATATGAAACTCTTTAAAATAGGGATTGGGTTCATGATGAAAAATCAGCATGCCTTTCTCCAAATGTCTTGAACTTTCTTAAAACTGTCATAGGAATTGATGTATCAATTCCAAAAACCAACTCCTATCTCTTTCTCTTTTCAGTCTTCCTAGATTCTGTAAACCTCCCCTCTCTATTATCTTTTCTTTGTAATCTGTAAACCCATTTATTTTGCTTCTTCTTCAATCGTTTGAAGGTCATTGTCGTTCTTGCTACCTTTTAACAACACTCCAATCAACTTCATCCCGATTTAAAGTTGAACATCAACGCTCTCTAGCTTACTTATTTCAAATCACCGGCAAATTTACCAGCTTCTCTTTGAGCATCCCATTTTTCTACCCAGTCAACTGGACACAATGAGGAATAAGTCTTGAAAAAGACTTTGCATGGTTCAAAGTCTTCACCTTTAGCATTGATACATTTGTGATAGTCGACATATGATTGCCAGCAGTGTTTAGTTTGGTTTTGGTTTGGGAATCTGGCGTCGAAACCGACGGTTTTCAAAGTAACTTCTTCGGACATTGTGGTTGTAGCTTGAGGATATTAATTGAAACTAACAAAGAAAGCGTTTCTTAATTGTTCAGGCTGATTTCAATTTTTTTGTTGATCAATTTTCGAACCAGGCCATTTTTTTATGCGATTTTGTTGATGTTTGATTGGCTTACGGTCATGTGACATCCACGTGATCAGAATTCTCGCGGTGCCCCCGGATTATCGGTATATTACGTAATAATCTTGCATAGGGTCTTGCTTTCCAGAAATTTCCATGTTCCACTGATTTACAGGGATATAAAGGCATAAATCACCCCAGATTGGTCTTGCTCCTTCAACTGCCCCTCTCCCCACCAACTCTGTCCAAACACAGAAGGGAGCCCTCCTCCTAAATACCAGCCCAACCCTCCGCTACAGCTGCAGTTTCTCGCCTCACACAAATTTATAGAGGAAAAAAAAGCTCCCGCTTACGCAAAAAAAACACGAAGCTTGGACAACAAATCTCATTCTCTCGTTAGATTCTGGTTTTTTGATTCCATCACTCATTCCACTCTTTTGAAGGTGCATTCATCACAGTCGTTTCATCATGAAGGACGAGTACAACACCGTCTCACAGGAGTTTGAGACAACCACCCCTGAATTTCTCACCGTTTCAAAAACGTCCACTAGTGACTCCCGAACAACAGATACCTATGAGAACAACAAACATATAATCAAGCCTTTGAACGATGAGGACGATACTTCGATCCTTATGACTTTTCACAACTCAAAGCCTTCGCCTTTGATTATTATCTTGACCATCATCTCATCCATTTCTGGTTTCATGTTCGGTTATGATACAGGTTATATCTCATCTGCTTTAGTCGCCATAGGAACTGATTTAGATAACAAAGTTTTAACCTACGGTAACAAGGAAATCATCACTTCTGCTACGTCATTAGGTGCTTTGATCACCTCTTTATTCGCTGGTATTATGGCTGATACTTTTGGTAGAAAACCAGTCATCATGTCCTCCAATGTTTTGTTTTTAATTGGGGCTGCTTTGCAGTGTGCTGCCCATACTTTCTGGGTCATGACCGTTGGTAGATTCATCATGGGTTTCGGGATTGGTATTGGTTCTCTAGTCTCTCCTTTATTCATCAGTGAAATCAGTCCTTCTAGATTTAGAGGTCGTCTAACTGTTATTAACTGTTTGTGTATCACTGGTGGTCAATTAGTAGCTTATGGTTGTGGTGCCGGTTTGAACACATTCCATAATGGTTGGAGAGTTTTGGTTGGTATTAGTTTGATTCCAGCTGCTATCCAGTTTGTCGTTTTCTTCTGGTTACCTGATACTCCAAGATTTTATATCATGAAAGGTCAATTGGCAAAAGCTGAAGCTGTTCTAGCCAAAACCCATCTTGATTCCACTGAGGAACTAATTCATCAGAAGGTTGATGAGCTATCAAGATTGAATAACTCTATTCCAGGCAAGAATGTCTTTATCAGATATCTCAACACAATCAAAGAAGTTCATATGGTTCCATCAAACTTCAGAGCCTTGATTATTGCTTGTGGTTTACAAGGTATTCAACAATTTACTGGTTTCAATTCATTGATGTATTTCAGTTCCACTATTTTTGAAACTGTTGGTTTCAAAAACTCAACTGCAGTTTCCATTATTATTGCAGCTACCAATTTTGTCTTCACCATCATTGCATTCTTCATCATTGACATTGTTGGAAGACGTCTGATTTTATTGTTAGCTATTCCAGGTATGATCATTTCTTTGGTGTTCTGTGCTATTGCTTTCCATATAGTTGGTATTACATTCGATGGTAGTGATGCTGTCGTTCCTTCCACTGATATCTCCGGATGGAGTATTGTCATCATTGTTGGTATGATTTGTTATGTTGCTACGTATGCCATCGGTATCGGTAATGTTCCATGGCAACAATCTGAACTTTTCCCACAAAGTGTCAGAGGTATTGGTACCTCATATGCTACTGCTGTCAATTGGTCCGGTTCATTAGTTATCTCGGCAACTTTCTTGACCATGATGGAAAATATCACACCTCCTGGTACTTTTGCATTATTTGCCGCATTATGTGCTGTTTCTTGGGTTTTTGTTTGGTTCTGTTATCCTGAATTATCTGGTTTGGAATTAGAAGAAACTCAGCAAATTTTGACTGGTGGTTTCAACATCAAAGCTTCAAAAATTTTGGCCAAAAGACGTAAGAATAAACACATTGACGTTGAAGCTCATGCTAAAGCCTCTGATGAGATCATTGAACATCAAGGTGTCATGGTTTCAAACTGATGAGAGCGTTAAAGGCACATCAGTTATACCAGGAAAGATTTACTCTTTTCTGTTGTCGATGAACTATTCATCATTATCATCGTCGCTGGCGTCATTAATTTTTTGTTAGACTTGTGCTCATAATATTATCATAATTCTGGTTTTATAAATCTTATATATTCTGGCCTTCGCCTTCTGTTGGCATTTTTAATCGTTTAATGTTCCCAAATAGATACCACGGTACGTAGATTTCATCAGTTCTACAGGGATTACTCTTGTTGATGATCTATGGTAGAATTTACTTCAATTCGGAAGCTATCTAAATATCTAAATGGCAGACTTGGAACTTTTGTGTTTCTTCAATCCTAGATGAATATAAGCAGACCTACTCTTGACACCAGATATGATGCTGGATATAGACCCACTATGTTTGTGGCCCCTTTCAGCTTGGATCTTGGGATGGGCCGTGAAGTTTCTAGAATATGAGCTGCTAGGTTCTTTTCCATGTTCTTTTTCTTCTTCAAAATCAATGCCATCTTCTGATATATCTTCAATCGATTGGAAAGTTGAGTGACCAGATGAATAAGACTGTGAGATATTTTGATAAGATTCAGGGACCTCGTAATCATCATTTGAAATATAAACAGAGAATCTTGGTGATCTTGGAGTTATCCTTAGATCTGGCTTTAGAATTTCATCACTTTGAATGAATTCCCCATCTTTCAAACTCATGGAACTTAAGACCCTTTGATGGTCCACCTTCCCCAGAGATGGATCACTCAATTGTCTTTGATGGTTGATTCTATTCAATGACGGGAAACAATGAGCAGGAACTGGTGAAGGTTGGGATGGTTGGTGTTTGAAAACAGGCCTCGTTGGAGAAGTGACAGCTTTCTGCCAAAGGAGTTCATCCAACTCAAGTGTGGACAATAATGATGACTCTGTATGATCGTCTTCTGATTCAAGCATCGTATTAAAGACTTTAGGAGGTTGAGTATCTGATATCCTCTTTACGAATCTCACTGGTTATCCAGAGTTTAGAGCTGGGAGAATTCTGTGATCAGGTGTTGCAAATTATTCTTAGACATAAACAAATAAACATGATCCTCATGGCAACAACAAGTATAAAATTCGCGGCCGCGCTAGAAACGCGCCAATGATGAAATCTATAAATATCCGAAGTTTGACGTGATTTGTAGAGCGAAAAGGGTGTTTTTGGTGAATTGTTTGATCTTGATGCATGCTGCAGAGGCTATTCAGTTGGGAACACCGAATTGTCTCTTGAGGTTAGAGCTGTTGGGGCTTCTAGAGCCATTCATCTCAGACTTCCCACGCGATTTCTGATGAGGAGCTACAGCCTACAGGACCCTCCGTAATTATCAGACCGGGAAATAACTCTGAGGCGCATCAGCGTATTTATCAGCACTTATAAAATCGGTGCTCATAACCTAAAAGAACAACTAATAGAAAACATCTCGCGCAGTTAACAGCTATTATTAATTAGTCCGTTCAGATCACCTTCTCATTTTCATCTAGTTAATTCAAAGGATATATACGCACATACAAAAGAAAAGATGGAGAGAATGCCTTTGAATTGGATGGCAGGGGTCCCTGTGGTGACACGGGTGTGGGCTGCTTTAGCAATAGCTACCTCAATTCTCGTAGACACAAAGCTGGTAAAGGACACTACTGTGGTTTGGTTACCATTGGCGTATAAGAAACAACAATACTGGAGATTCATAACATCTTTCTGCTATTTTGGGCCACTGGATGTTTATCTGCTGGTGACAGTATACAATATGTGTCAACATTCCATACAGTTGGAACAATCATTTGATAAAACCATAAACTATCTTTGGTTTTTGTTGATAAATTGTGCATTATTAATATTGTATTCACTCTATGTCAAACACCAATATATTCTGGGTCCGCACCTTGTTGAAAGTTTGACTTATATCTGGGGGAGAAGGAATCCAAATGTACAGATTGGATATTTGGGATTGATTGAGTTTAGAGCTGGTTATTATGCTATTTTCACATTTCTTTATTCATTAGTCAAGAAGCAAAGCTTTCTCTCAGCAATTGATGATATTCCAGGTGTATTTATTGGTCATTTGATATTTTACTTCAGTGATGTGTTTCAGAAAGTTCATGGCATTGATCCATTCTCTCCACCTTGGGAGTGGAAGATTTTCCATAGAAGAAGAGCTGTTCATCAGGCATGAAAGGCCAAACAAACAAAAAGACACACACTATCCAAAAAAGTTGGAGATATGATTAAATGACGATTTTATTAATGCAATTTATGTAGGAATCAGACGTTATGTATGCGAGCTATATGTCAAAGAGGATCGGGTCCCAAATCTATCCCGTATAGCTCGCAGAATTTTCGATTGTTTAAATCTTGTTCATTAGATGAAAGCAATTTCAGAATTTTTCGGTCAGTTTCATTCATTTCACCAAGATCACTCTGCAATAGCTTCACCGTCCGTATATCAACTTTACTCATATCTTTGAAAATTTGGAACTTTTTCAACTCTTGGATCTGTTTGAGGAACCCTGGATCTATTTTCAATATGTTTAATGTCAACCGTTCCTCACATCGTTTTACGTAGTTTGACTCATTATCATTCATCTTTTTTGGTTTGGCCATGTATGAAGGTCTGACCTTATGCAGGGCACTCCTCAACTGTTCTTTCATTGCAAAAGTTGACAAAGTTGAAGTAGCATATCTGTTGGAATTGATTTTTCTTCTTTTTGGTTCCTGTGTTATAGGATGTTGGTCTAAACTCTCAACAACTGCTTCTATTGGTGATGATGAAACTTGATACTTTCGTGATTCCGAAGGTTTGGTCTTGGACCTTGTGATGCGAGCCATCTCATATGAATATGAGCTCGAATGCTTAAGCAAATTGCCTAAAACTCAGATCTATGAGTTTACGAATTTTTTTGCGTAGGAGGGCCGGCTCGAGAAAGAAAATTTGTATGCTGTTGGCAGTACCAACTTTTGAAGTTTTTGTGTCAAAGTGACTTTTTACTGTAGAATATCATTCAAAATCAATATTCATTTGTGATTTTTTATACAGGAGATTAAATTAATAAATAAGTGGGTGATGAGTGGTTTCCATATTTTGGTCTTGCTTATAGCTCATCTCTGATTGGAGCTGCTGCTGCTCCTACTAGCCCTCTTTTCTCGATCTCATCTTCTTTGACACCATCATGGATAGAAGATACCCAGCCAACAGCTCTCTCAAACCCATTAGTACCAGATTGGTAACTCATGAAAGTTTCGTAGATTTTTTCTTTACTTGAGTCCACAAATGGACCATATTGGACGACTGGTTGATCCAAAACTTGTCCACCAATAACAATGAATTTAGTTGGTTTGGTTTGGTTAGCTGGGACTTTACCAACAACTGCATCACCGTCTCTGTTGAAGAAAGCTGCACTGTATTCCTTGATGTGTTCGCCACTTACCTCTAGGTCACCTTCTAACGAATATAAGAAAACATTGAAATTAGATGGGAACTCTTGTGTGAATTCACCACCTGGTGCAACCTCGTAATGGTAATAGTGGACTGGTGTTAAAGCTAATTCATGGGCAGATTTCACGCCGTAAGATTCACCACTGATAACTTTAACAGTGACATCATCATTTGGTTTGGCAATTGGAATTTCAGATCCTCTTAAATCTCTGTAGACTGGTTCACAGTTTCTATGTTTTTCTGGTAAATCAACCCATAATTGTAAACCGATACATGGTTTGTTATCAGGGGTTTTCACTGGAATTTCAGCATGGACAATGGCTTTACCAGCTGTCATAAATTGTAAATCACCAGGTTTCAAGATCCCTTTTGAACCAGTAAAATCTTCATGGGCAATCATACCCTCCAAAACGTATGTGATTGTATGGATACCATGATGACCATGATCTGGGAAACCGGCTGGGGGTAGGACGTTGAAATGATCAAGCATCAAGAATGGGGAGAAGTTACGTTGCTTCATTGTACCAATAGATCTTCTTACTTGAGCACCAACACCTTCCTCTTGAGTGAAGGTGAGGAAAAACTTGAGGATACTTCTTGGAGAGACCATTTTGGAATTGATGGACATATGATTATCAGACAGCTTGTTGTTTGACTAGTTATTGATTGTGCTTTTTCGCAAAGGTTTGAGAGAGATTGACGGGAAGCGTTGCCTTTTATACTCTACAAAGACAATCAAGAGTCCGTAAATGTTAAATCCGGACACTTTGTGCGGGATATCAAGCCCTTAACTACTGATGCGAACCGAGAAAACGGGACCCTGCAATGCTTTATAATTTTTAGTAAGAGCGATGAGATTACATAAGATCGGCTTTGATTGGCTGGGAGGGTAATCATTAGTCATCTCTGATTAAATTTCCGGCTGTAGTGATCATTGTGCGATGCCTTAAACTATTAATAATGTGTCATCTTGAGTCATTCTGAACACACAGTCTCGCTCATATAAAATAGTTTTCTAGAAAACTACGGAGCATTCGATAGTGAAATCCCTGGACATTCTATTCTTTCTTCTAAAGGTCGATGCGGCGTTGCTATGGTGATACATACATCCAAACACCACCCACGCTTTATTGTATAACTTGTTCGTGTTACGCGTACTTTGATCGAAGAAAAAAGTTGATCCAGCTCATCAGTCGCACCTAATTGTGGGACATTTGTGTGATATGCTAATTGGTATTTCAGGCACACTTGGATCTGGTAAAACAGAAGTCGCGAGATACCTTACTCTTCAAGGTTTCAAGTACATTGATTTTCAAAGAAATGATGGGTCACGGGTGAATATTACTTCATTTAAAGATTTGAATCTCAATGAGTCAACTCTAGACAAGCATGAACTAAAACCAGATATCCTTTTTGAAGACCTAACCTCACTTATTGACTATGTCACTAAGAATTGGCAATCTCATTTTGTCCTCACAGATATCATGTCTGTTGAAGATCTTGAACCATTGGCCAAAAGACCTTTTTTCTTACATATATCTATTGATGCACCATTGAAACTCAGGTGGCAACGTTATCAAAGACATTATGAGAAGTTATCGTTTGTTGATTTTGTTGAAGCTTCAGATGTTCAGGAGTTCAATAAAGAAACACTATTGACAGACGTTAATGCAAGAGCTTATATAAAAATTATCAATACCACTACTGTTGTTGAAAATCTACATACTCAGCTTTCAGAATTGAACATTCTTGATCAAACAAGACTTAGACCTAGCTGGGATGCTTATTTCATGAGATTGGCTGACTTGGCTGCAACAAGATCAAATTGTATGAAAAGAAGGGTTGGATGTGTTATAGTTCGTGATAAGAGAGTCATCGCAACAGGATATAATGGAACTCCAAGACATTTATTGAATTGTAATGAGGGAGGATGCCCAAGATGTAATACAGGTAATGGATCTGGAGCTGGCTTGTCTACATGTTTATGTTTACATGCCGAAGAAAATGCATTGTTGGAAAGTGGAAGAGACAGAATTGGGGATAGTGCAACGTTATATTGTAACACTTGTCCATGTTTGACGTGCTCTATCAAGATTGTTCAAAGTGGGATCAAAGAGGTTGTTTACTCTCAAAGCTATAGCATGGATGAATTATCATCAAACGTCTTGCGTAATGGACAAGTATTACTAAGGCAGTACATTCCACCAAAAGATGGGATCGTTGTATAGAGTAATTAGAAGAGATAGTTGCAGTAGTGATTCACCATCATGATTAACGGATCAAGACTCTGGATGTAATTGTAGAAGCAATATAGCGTTGTACACCTGAATCATCCAGCCATTAACGAATGAAAAGTGAAAAGCAGTCTTCCTCCGGTTCAGGCCCACCATCGGCCCCACTACCCCCGTTTAAACGCCGATATTGGAAACTTCTAGCTTAACAGCTACGCCAACGCTGAATTGGAAGGGTGTTGACTGTCAGCTGATGGATCGATGTTATACTGTCCGGACTATACTAGAATGAGACCAGGTGGAAATGAGGTGCCCATGGCTCCTCCAAGAAAACACTCTACAGTCAACTGCCGGGGGTGCGCTCTGTCTAGCTTGCATCAGCCGTTCGTTAAGGTATAGTCTATTTTCAACGAATCTTAATGAAAAAAACGCAGCGATGAGTCAAGGCCTGTAGCTTTTGTTTATATAGTTGGCACGCTTGACCAGTTCAACTTAGACGTTTAAGAAGTGAGACACAGAGACAACATCAATTCGAGAACTAACAACCTAGTCGGCTCAATATGGTATGTTCTTATCACCGTTGACATGCTCCTTCAATATCTTCTATTCCAAGTTAACTAACGTCATATATAGTCACCTCTCATCAATGCTTCAGTAAGAAATGCTAGATCTTTTCTACAGAGAAACGCTAGATCAAACTACCAGATCCTACGTAACTTAGCTACATTCAACAGAGAACTAAGTTCACCAACATCAATCACATTACCAAACGGTCTTACTTATGAGCAACCAACTGGTATTTTCATCAACAACAATTTCTACAAGACTGAGAAAACAATCAAAGTTGAAACTCCAATTACTGGTGATGTCGTTGTCGAAGTCTCAGCTGCCAATGCTGCAGATGTTGATCATGCTGTTGATGTTGCTGAAAAAGCCTTCAACTCTCACTGGTCTACCAGTACCCCAACTGAGCGTGCTTATTACTTGAATAAAATCGCCGATAAGTTGGAGGAAAACGCTGAATTGATCTCATCTATTGAAACTTTTGATAATGGTAAGACCATTGCTCTAAGTCGTGGTGATGTCAACTTGAGTATTGATTATTTTAGATCAACTGCAGGTTATGCTGATAAACTAGATGGCCGTGCCGTCAACAACAATCATGATAACTATGTCAATTATACCATCAGAGAACCACTAGGTGTTTGTGGTCAAATCATTCCATGGAATTTCCCATTGTTGATGTTAGCTTGGAAGATTGCCCCAGCTTTAGTCACTGGTAACACCGTTGTTTTAAAACCAGCTTCTGCAACTCCATTAAATGCTTTAATGTTTGCTAAAATTTGTAAAGAAGTTGGTCTACCAGAAGGTGTTGTTAACATTATTCCAGGTCCTGGTGCTTCATGTGGTGAAGCAATGATCAACCATCCAAAAATTAGAAAGATTGCATTTACTGGTTCAACTGATATTGGTAAAGATGTCATGGTGAAAGCTGCTCAATCAAACTTGAAGAAAGTTACTTTAGAATTGGGTGGTAAATCACCTCATATCATCTTTGGTGATTGTGATCAAAAGAAGGCTATTGAAAACATAGTTAAAGGTATTTTCACTGGTGCCGGTCAAGTTTGCTCTTCAGGCTCAAGACTTTTCGTTCAAGATACCATTTATGAAGAATTACTAGCTGGATTGAAAAAACACCTGGAAGAGAACGTTAAAGTTGGTGATCCATACAATCCAGAAAACTTCCAAGGTGCAATCACTAACAAACAACAGTACAACTGTATTTTGAACTACATTGACATTGGTAAGAAGTCAGGAACTGCTAAACTATTAACTGGAGGTGAAACCGTTGGTGATAAAGGTTATTTCATCAAACCAACTGTTTTCTATGATGTTGACCAAGATCATACATTATCAAGAGAGGAGATTTTTGGTCCAGTTTTAGTCGTTTCCAAATTCAGCACGATTGAAGAAGTTGTTGAGAAAGCAAATGATTCAGAGTATGGTCTAGGTGCCGGTATTCAGACCACAAACATCAGTAATGCTCTAGGCGTTGCGAAGAAGTTGAGATCAGGTACCGTTTGGGTGAATACTTATAATGATTTCGATAAGAATGTTCCATTTGGTGGTTATAAGCAGAGTGGGTTCGGTAGAGAAATGGGTCAAGAGGCTCTGGATAACTATACACAAGTCAAAGCTGTTAGAATCAAATTGGATTTCTAGATGTATGTGATGATGATGTGCATTGTACACAGGTGTTTCTTTAGATTATGAGTTATAGATTTTTATTCAAGCATAAGTATCAACAGCGTACTGGTATAGTTTCGTAGCTAATGTCTTGTCATTTGGAATACCGTAATCCAAACCATCAACAAAAAGCGTCAAGTTCTCATCTTCTTTACCCTGATAAACTATTTTCTTAACATCTTGAATGTCAGCCCAAAATGCTTCTTCTAATTCCATGTCGTGCTCTAGGTCTAAATTCAAATCATCCACAATTGCAACACATCCCAACATTATATTGGCTGGATATGGCCAAGGTTGAGTTCTAACAACTGATACTTCTTTAACAACCAACCCTGATTCCTCCCAAACTTCCCTTTTAACTGCATTTTCCACAGTTTCACCAGGCTCAATAAACCCAGCAATATGGGTGTACATGCCTTTTGGAAATTTAGGATTTCTTGTGAATAAAACCTTATCTTTACTTGAGTTCAATACACATGTGATTAAAACTGGGTCTAATCTTGGAAATGATGCATTTGAAACAGGTGCTGTTTTAACTGGACATTTCAGTTCTTCAGTAGAGGTACACTGTAACTCAGATCCAGCATTAACAGCTATGGTGTTTGAACCACATCCTTTACAATGAGGAGTCGTTTTAATCCACTCCAAATACATTTTCCCCTGGGCAAAGATGTTGGCCTCTTTATAATCCAGATGTTTGTTCACATCCTCTCTTGTGCCCAATTGCTGTATCGATTCATTCTTGAATATTTTAAATTTGAATGAATCATGTTTGGATATCTCAATGGCATAATATGGAACACCTGTGTACTTGTCGTTGTATTTGAAAGGCGAGAAATGCACTGTATCTAATCCAAGGAAATGTATCAAGGGTAAATCTAACAAACTTTTAGATCTATCTCTATTAGCATCAACCCAAGAATCTATAATCTCTCTATTTTCAAAACCAATGGTTGAGTAACCCAAGGTAAGCAACTTCTTTTCAGCAACGTTGACAATTGGCTCAGAGTTGTTATAGAATATGTATTTGGCATAAGGAGAAGTTATTGATTGGGCGACAAAAGAAGGATCGGTTCGTAAAAAAGAGTGTCTGTTCAATGAGTTTGATCCGAAATAGATGTCATCGTTCTTGGAGATTGTCGAGATTGACCTTTTGCTGAAAAACTTTTTCGTTATGGCCAGCCTGGAGAGGTACATCCTGCTTATTTGCATCTTCTTCTTCTTCTTCTCAGAACAGTACTAAAATATCAAACGTAATTGAATTGACTAAAAATGGTGAATGAAATTGACAAATCCCCAACTTTCTAGACCCTCATAACCTTGCCCGATCGGGAATACACTATGCTCTCTATGTTACGTAGATTATGGTAGCTATCTATCTGTGCATGTGTATATACAGTCACTCCTTCCTCTTCCCTGCTCTTCTATGTATATTATAGTGTGTTTATCTTTCTTTCTGTAACAATAATCATTTGGTTCTTGTCACGATGGCATTAGTCAAGAACTCCAATGCACTCCGGCTGTCACTCTCTGGCAACACCTCTCTCAGATTATCCAACGCTTTCTTGCAGTAATCTTCAGCCATTGCTTTAGTTTTACCTAAACCGTCATACTTGTGCACTTGCTCAATGGCAAACTCAATGTCTCCTTCGTTCTTGAACTTTCTTGAGATCAAGACACCCAATTCTGGGTTCTCCTTCCATGCAAATAGGATTGGGGCAGTGGCTAATCCTAGTTTCAAATCAGCCATGCCTGGTTTACCCAACTGTTCGGTTGTTTGGGTATAATCCAGGACATCATCAATCAGTTGGAAACATAGACCAATGTTTCTACCGAATTGATAACAATTCTCAATGACGTTGTCTTGTGCTCCTGATAGAATTGCAGCTGAACGACATGATTTTGATAGTAAGGCAGCTGTTTTCAAATAAGTTTTATGGATGTAGTATTCAAATGCAGCATCAACGTTTTGCTGATGTGTAATGGTTGGGGTGGTTGGAGCTTGGACACTGTATTCATGGACTTTAACATTCACTTTACCAGTTGGTTGTGGGATTTCCTTTGTATCATTTTCGATTAAATCTTCATTTGGTTGGAAAACTGTGTTTTTTAGTTGCATGAATTCACCTTCAACTAAGTTTGCAATTGAAGTTGAGACTAATTCAATGACCTCAGGATTTCTTAATCTTGAGATTGAAACAGAAGCTCTTCCTAGGATGAAATCACCAGCTAAAACAGCCATCTTATTGTTGAATGCAATATTACCAGTTGGTCTGTTTCTTCTAGAATCTGAATTATCAATGACATCATCATGTAAAAGAGAAGCAGTATGGATCATTTCAACAATCTCAGCTAATCTTCTCTGTTTTGGTAATATTCCTCTGGATGAATCAAACTCTGGTAAGCTTTCATGAGGTTTTGTTAATGGATCTAATATGATGTTTGGACTTATACCATGCAATATCTTCAATGGTGACAATGGACCAACAGGGTCTTTGAAAATTGCAGTCAATGATTTAGTTCCTGAGTATACTGGTTGTTCAGGGATATCCAAGGTATCAATCTTGATTCTATTTCTTTGTTCAATTGGAATTTCACTCAGTGCTCTACTCAACAACAAAACGATTAACGGACGAACTTTCTTCCCTTGACTTTCAAAATAGTATGCACTTATTCTGTTCAGTGTAGGATGTCCTGAGCCTATAAGACTCCCGATGTTGTTTGCCAATTGTGACATTTCATGACTGACCAAAGAGATTGGGTCTTTCAAGATGGAAGCAGGTGTAACCATTCTAGCAGCAGTTTCAATGGCAGTGACCCACGAGGACTTGTTTCTTCTCGCTATTGAAAGTCTGCCCGCATTGTTCAGTAATAAATCCCTCTTCACGATAGCTCTGAGCATCTTCTTGTTCAGGAATCTCAAGATGCGACGGATGAGCTGCTCTTCAAAAGCCAGATGGGACGAGTATTATAATTTCTCGACAAACCGCAAAAATTCAGCCGGAAGCTTGAAAAATTGGAACAGCATCGAAAAGAACTACGTAATCAGCTTTTGGCAGTGATCCTCCTCATTCCACACCACCAGCTCAAGAAAGATGTTGCAATGGCTAGACACATTCCCGGGATACCAACAGACGCTTGAAAGCTCGAAAAACCTGTTTGGCTCCATCATCAAAACTGGTCCCATCCCAAAACATATAGGGTTCGTAATGGATGGGAACAGAAGATATGCAAAACGTCAAAACATAGAACTGAAAGAAGGTCATAATGCCGGCTTTGAAAGCATGGCGAAAGTTCTTGAGATGTGCTATGAATGTGGTGTTGAAGTCGCTACTGTTTTTGCATTTTCCATTGAGAATTTCAAGAGAAGTAAGTTTGAAATTGATTGGTTGATGGAGTTAGCAAAGACTAGATTTACACAGATTGTTGAGAACGGAGAATTATGTGAGAAATATGGTATACGGATCAACATCATTGGTGATAGATCGTTATTACCTTCTGATGTTCGTGTGGTATTGGAGAATGCAGAAAAAATTACAGAATCAAATAAAAGGGCTACTTTAAACGTTTGTTTCCCATATACTTCAAGATATGAAATGTGCAATGCCATGAAAAAAATAGTCAAATCACAGACAAAGACTTTGAAACTGGATGAGATTGATGAACATTTGATTGATGAAAATTTATTCACTGGAGGCCAACCACCTGTTGATTTATTGATTAGAACAAGTGGTGTTAGTAGATTAAGTGATTTTTTATTATGGCAAGTTAGTTCCAAAGGGGTTGTCATTGAATTGATTGATGTTCTTTGGCCCGATTTGAAGCCTATACATATTGCTTGGATATTGATAAAGTTCAGTTTCAACAAAACTTATTCCAAACAAAAACTGGATAGTGAAAAGAGAGATTGATTTCATACCCTTCCCCATATTCCCTTGTAAAAGTTACAAGGTGTTGTACTATATCACATAACTACATATTGTTGAGATCATAAATTTGACATTAATGCATAATAATCCCTTCTCTCTTCAACCCAAATAAAGACCCATAGAGAATCTAAAAAAAGGAATAGAAAAAAGGACCCTTATTAAATATGTATTTCTCATAAACCTATTTCTTATTGGCAACTTGAGCCTTTTCAAATTCTTCTTTGAATTTATCAGCATTTTCTTTAGAGCCGAATCTAATGGCTAAAGTTTGAGCTTCTGGTTCACCTTCAGAGATATCAGCAGTGACGTTATAAACCCATGATCTGTCAGAACCAACATTTGGTTTCAAAGAATAATCAGGACTGATGAAATGATTAGCACAGATCTTCAAAGTTTTGTCTCTTCTCATCAAAAGACGAACTTTTTTAGTTTCTTTGTGTTGTAAAAATTTAACATCACCAGTACCTCTTTCTTTCCATTCTTTAGTATCAGCATGGAACTTGAATAATTTAGCACGGAATTTTTGTAAGACTTCTTCCTCTTCTTCATTTGTTTTAACTTCGACTTTCTCTAGAGTGACCAATGGTTCGAAATGGACATCTGGAGACTCTGGAGCTTCGTCGTCGTTATCTTTCTTAGCTTCAGATTCTTCTGCTTCTTCTTCATCATCTTTCTTTGGTTCTTCTTTCTTTTTTGATGATGCACCACCAAACATGGCAAAGACATCGGCAGTTGGTGGTTTGGCAACAGCTGGGGTTTCTGTCTTGGTTTCAACTGGTTTGGTTTCGTCGGACATTCTTGGTGTATTTGCGATTTGGTTGATGGTGTCGTGTTAGAAGAATCTGATTTCTTGTTTTTGTTTTTGTTTTCAAGAAAATTTTTGCCGTTGGAAAATTCAGAGCTTGACATTTTGGGCAGATTTTAAAGGCTGTTGAAAGCGATCGTGGTACAATTCGGCTGTTGGTGTAGTAGCTGCTGCTAGTAGAAGCTCACACGCTAATCAGTGTAGATATCGAGGTAGTATCGGACCGTGAAAGTAGCAATGATGGGCAGCATCAGACGTCATATGATGTCACGTGATAACCAATGATCACATGACTGTTCACGTGACTGTGTTTCCCGGCTACAGCGAATGTGAAGTGATTTGGCGTTAAATCTGTAGAATTTACCAGCAAAGCCCTTTCATCTTCAGCGCTGTTTCAAAACACTTCCAAGTCAGTGCAAACGCCACTTATTTCGATTCATAAAGACCGAACCAGGAAAGAGCCTCACAGACAAACAGCAACACACAAAAACACGGAGCGCAAAGCAGCGGTTACTTCAGTGGATATCGAATAAATAGCTAGGTTACCCCATTTTACCAACCACTGGCAACGTCAAAGGCAAAACAATCGATTGATCAAAGCATCAAAAGCCCAGTTCAAAACTCCCACACACTCTCATCAAATCAGACAACCTCGAAGCGCAAAAATGACTGACAGTGGCGAGAAGGTCCAGTTCTCAACCTCTTTCAGAGAGCACGCCCGTCGCAAGTCTTCCGTGGATGATTACGATCCGTTCTCACAGCCAGATATCTACTACGGCCCTCAAACAGATCCAACAAAACTCCCAGCTGGTTCCAAATATGCTAGAACTAGGACCATGAGTTATTACAACACCTCCAGTATGATGAAGAACGAGTTCAGAAACGAAGTTAAGTCATCGATCAAGAGAAGAGGATCTCAAGATGAGGCTGGATTGGGGATGGATGGTTCTCGTGGTAAAAGATTCTTCATTAGTGATATCAATGCCACATTACAAGAATTGTTGGAAAGCGAAGATACTGATAAGAATTATCAAATAACAATTGAAGATACTGGTCCAAAAGTTTTGAAATTAGGAACAATGAACTCAAATGGATTCAATCAAAAAGATATCCGAGGTACTTATATGTTGTCAAATTTATTGCAAGAATTAACCATCGCAAAGAGATTTGGTAGAAATCAAATGATTTTAGATGAGGCAAGATTGAATGAAAATCCAGTTGATAGATTATCAAGATTAATTTCAACTCAGTTTTGGAAGAACTTGACTAGAAGATTAGATTCTTCAAGTATTTCAGTATTTGCTCAAGATACAAAAATAGTTTCAAACCCAAGAATTTACATCCCATATGACTGTCCTGAACAATATGAATACTTTGTTCAGGCTTCGATAGATCAACCTGATTTACATTTGGAAGTTGAATACTTGCCTAAAGAGATCACACCTGAATTTGTGAAATCGATCAACACCAAACCTGGTTTATTAGCATTAGCTATGGAAGAAACTCATGATCCATGTACTGGAGAAACAACCTTGATTGGATTCCCATATGTTGTTCCAGGTGGTCGTTTCAATGAATTATACGGTTGGGATTCATATATGGAATCATTAGGTTTGTTGATCAATAACAAAACTGAATTAGCAAGAGGAATGGTTGAACATTTCATTTTTGAAATAAATCATTATGGGAAAATTTTAAACGCAAATAGATCATACTATTTAACAAGATCACAACCTCCATTCTTGACTGATATGGTTTTAAGGATTTTCGAAAAAATGGGTGGAGTTAAAAATCCTGAAGCTTTTGATCTATTAACCAGAGCTACCCATGCTGCTATTAAAGAATACAAAACAGTTTGGACTTCAAAACCAAGATATGATGAAAGTACTGGATTATCATGTTATCATCCTGATGGATGTGGAATCCCACCGGAAACTGAACCAACTCATTTTGATAGTGTCTTGGGCACATATGCTTTAAAATATAACATATCAATAGAGGAATTCAGAGACAAGTATAATGATGGAAGTATCAAAGAACCTGCTTTGGATGATTATTTCACTCATGATCGTGCGGTTAGAGAAAGTGGACATGATACAACATACAGATTTGAAGGTATTTGTGCAAATTTGGCCACCATTGATTTAAATTCACTACTTTACAAGTACGAAGCTGATATTGCAATGATCATCAAAGATTATTTTCAAGATAATTTTAGAACATCAGATGGTGAAGTTCAAAATTCACAAACTTGGTTAGATCTAGCATCAAAGAGGAAAGAAGCAATTGATAAATATTTATGGAATGAAGAGAAAGGTTTATATTTTGATTACAACATCAAACTAAAACTTCAATCAAACTATGAAACAGCAACAACTTTTTGGGCATTATGGGCAGGCCATGCCTCAAAACATCAAGCAGAAAAATTATCAAAATCCGTCAAATTGTTTGAACAACTAGGTGGATTGAGTGCTGGTACAGAAAAATCTCGTGGTGAAATCTCATTAGATAGACCAAGTAGACAATGGGACTACCCATATGGTTGGGCCCCACAACAAATTTTAGCCTGGGTTGGATTCAATAATTATGGTTATGAAGGGATAACCAGAAGATTAGCTTATAGATGGTTATACCTAATGACTAAAGCTTTTGTTGATTATAATGGGATAGTTGTTGAGAAATATGACGTTACAAGATCAACAGATCCTCATAGGGTTGATGCTGAATATGGTAATCAAGGTTCAGATTTTAAAGGTGTTGCAACAGAAGGTTTTGGTTGGGTTAATGCTAGTTATATCGTTGGTTTAACATTTATGCAAAATCATGCTAAAAGGGCTTTGGGAACTTGTACCCCTCCTAATGTGTTCTTCAAGAGTTTGAAAAATAATCAAGAGAGAGAATTATATGGTTTGGAATTGATCCGTTCCAACACTTTTTCACTGGATTGAATTATTCAATTTTTTGAAAATCTTATAGTACTCATGATACTTATGAAAGCGCTTAACGAACATATAGAACACACAGATCAACCCTCAGATGATGAAGCTTATCGAAGAGGGTACGTTAAGATATAATGGCATGAGCAATGAACTTCAACTTTATGTGTTAATTCTGTAATTGATTTTCTCAAGTAAATGCCTCCATCTTCTTCGCTCGTCATTCATGACTGTTTGGTAACAATATGCCGGTCTCTCCGTTTGCTGTCAGACTCCATGATTCTTCTGACTGCTGTTCTAGAAACCCATCTCTACTTCGTTCATAGTTTCATAGTGCATGCTAAAAGTTCAAAAACTATGTCCTCTACAAATTATCGTCATTCATAGGCGTTGATCGAGTCCCCTCTTCCATCAATTAAGCCAATTAGAGGCTATTTCACTCTTCAGCCCACTTTCTAAGACCGCATGGCTTTTCATTTCCATCGCAGAACAATAGAAGTCAACATGAGGGCTTCAAGGAACGACTGAATAATTACGACGTCGTTGTTGATTTTTGGTGTTGTTCGACTCCTCAACTTGCAGAGCTGCTAATTGTACTAATATTTGTATTGTTAATTGTATAGCTGCTGGATTGTTCTGATATATATCGTGTGACAAACGTAGCTTTAGCATGAGATCATGATGAGGGGTTCTCAGCCTAAACTTCATATGGATCATTGCTTTGAAGCAAATATTTGGAGAGTTAGCTAGCTATGTGATACTGAAAGTAACGCCCTACTACGAAGCAGGTCATCAATACGAGCTGTTATTCTGATGACTTGACGAGATGATCACCAGCTCCAGGTAACAAGTTGTGCAAATAATGAGTACTTCATTTACACCTTGGTAGTGTCCCATAGGTTACAGCTTGTTAAGATGTTCACGGCTTCACAATTGAGTTTGACCACCGAGGTCCAAACGTCTCACCAGCCGAATGAGAAGTCAAGAAGACCAGTCTACAAACTACCCGACTAGTGAGTAATAATCAGACTGACCCAGTGGTAGTGAAGTTTGTTTACTCTTTGAACATCAGAAGAGCTGAACTGTACATCAGAGGTAGACCTATCAACATGCAAAAAGATGGCTGGCAGTTTTGAATTGGCATTTGGCACTAAAAATAGCGCAATTTGCTCTTATATTCGTTTTTGTGGTAACTGAGACAACAATAGAAAAAAAAAACGTACGAAACACAAAAGGCGATTGCGCTTGGTCGCGCATGGGACGTGTCACAATTCTCCAATTTCACGAATCAAAGTGAGAGGGGGCGAGAGGCGAGAGAAGGTCACAGGTCACAGGTCACAGAGAAATTACATACATTTACAACACGAAACGAGAGATTCTACTGTTCTTGTCAAAGGTGATTATTCCTTGAACGTTTCAACCTTGTTGACATTTTCTGTGTCCATTACAATTTGGGGTGGGATAGGCTCGATGGGCAAAACTTTAAAGTCAAAGAGCTGTAGAATTGCTCTTTAAGGCAATCCTGGTTTTCGGTTGAGGAAAAACGAGGGGGACAAAACTTCCTCAAAACCACGAATCAGATCAAACAGCTCCATCGTTTGGGAAACTCAGGGACACAAACTTACGCAAAATTGCGAATCACTATCAGCGTCATTCCGCCTCAGTATGCACCTTCATGCAGTTTTAATCCGTACTTCCTTCCATAGGCAAGCAGACGCCCCTTTATATGATTATCACTATGGCAACTCATACTGTAAAAAGCTTTTATTAGTCTCTGACCGTGTTCCTTAAAATGAAAGCGTGGGTTTCACAATCACCTTCCGTTATATAAGGATTTAAAATCCCATTTTGTTCCTTTTCGAAGAAACCATTGTTTTTTTCAATCCTGTTGAAGGTCATTTCTGTGAACAACGAGGTTTTGCTATAATTCTCTTCTTTCCAGATTGATTCTCAATTACGTCGTCGTACAAGATCATTATACATTTGCTTCAGTTACTACTTTCTCGAGATTATCGCTCAGTTGAAACTGCACATCAATTGCTTTGAACTCACGCATTCCAAAAGACATTTTCCCTCATTGGTAGACTGATCATAACTCATTAATCAAATCATCAAAAACAAATTCAAGGTCGTCTCTCCTTTCAGCCTTAAACACATACAAATATAATCATGGTTTCGCTATCAAGCCTGTTGTTAACTACACTAGCACTAACGCAATCCGTTTTCGCTAATCCAATTCCAATTTCAAAAGGTGGTATTCAATTTTCCAAGAAGGATTTCTCTTATGATGATGATATCATTCGTGGTATCAATTTAGGTGGTTGGTTTGTCCTTGAACCTTTCATTACACCTTCTTTATTTGAAGCTTTTGGTTCGGATGAATCACAAATCCCAGTGGATGAATATCATTACACTCAGACATTAGGTAAGGAGTTAGCCCTTGATAGACTGACTGCACATTGGTCCTCTTGGATTGTTGAAGATGATTTCCAACAAATGGCTGCATTTGGTTTGAATTTAGTTCGTATCCCAATTGGTTATTGGGCTTTTAAATTGCTTGATGATGATCCATATGTTCAAGGTCAAGAAGCTTATCTGGATCAAGCTATTGAATGGGCTAGAAATGCTGGTTTGAAAGTCTGGATTGACTTGCACGGTGCTCCAGGCTCTCAAAATGGATTTGATAACTCTGGTTTAAGGGATAGTTTGAACTTTCAAACTGACGAAAACGTTTCATTAACTTTGACTGTTTTGCAATATATTTTTGATAAATATGGTACAAGTGATTACTCTGATGTTATCGTTGGTATCGAATTATTGAATGAACCAAACGGTTCTGCATTAGATATGGATAAATTGAATGAGTTCTGGGGATGGGCCTATAAAAATTTGAGAGGAACTGGTTCAGTTCAAAATGTTGTCATTCAAGATGCTTTCACCGCTGCAAACTATTTTGATGATAAATTCTTGTTGAATGACTATTGGAATATTGTCATTGATCATCACCATTATCAAGTCTTTTCCACCGGTGAATTATCAAGAACAATTGATCAACACATTGCTGTTGCTTGCACCTGGGGTGATCAAGCTGTCAGTGAATATCATTGGAATATCGCTGGTGAATGGTCTGCTGCTTTAACTGATTGTGCGAAATGGTTGAATGGTGTCAATCGTGGTGCCCGTTGGGATGCCACATATGAATCATCCACATATTTCGGGTCTTGTTCAAACTCTCAGGATTACAGTACTTGGACTGATGACCAAAAGACAAACACTAGAAAATACATTGAAGCTCAATTAGATGCTTTTGAGAGAAGAGGTGGTTGGATTTTCTGGACTTGGAAAACTGAAACCACTCTAGAATGGGATTTCCAAAGATTATCTTACTATTCTTTATTCCCATCACCACTGACTGACAGACAATATCCAGGTCAATGTTAGGTTAATTTGCTTGTGTTTTTTTTGTTTTGCCTTTTCTGTTATGTCTTTCCCACATATCAAGATCAATCACTATGCTATCGATCTCAGTGTTTTGACTATTGATTGTTGAATACGTCACTTTTGATTTGAGTACAACTATACTGATTAAAAAGTCCGTCAAACTATTCATCTTGGTTTTTTTTTTGACCATAGATTCAATTTGATACATCCTTGCTCTCATACATCATATTCCTTTTCCTTCTCTTCCATATACAAAACAGCTCTCATATATACGTTGTGTTTTGACCTAATCACCTTCTCCTTTCTCTTTGATGAAATTCTAAAGTAGCTAGCTTACTTGATACTGGCATATTGCTGTATATAATCTCCGAATGCCACACCTGAAACGCCCTTTCACTCATTTGACATGACGATTATATAGCTGTACGGTTCAATGTACTGTAATAATGAGGGCCCTACTATCCATCAATGCTTCTCTCCACATTCTCAACAATCCTGTAGCAGCTGTGTATATAAGTGAAGAACACATTACATAATCTTTCTGGATAAACCTACCCCATACGGAAATACACCATACTATCCCAATGAAGAAGGTCAAACCCATCGCCACAATGAAAATCGCAACGGAGTTGAGAAGCCGAAGCGATAAAGTCTTCGATAGAAGAACCCGTTGAAAGTCTTCACACATGGTCGATAAAGACAAATTTGACCATGATAAATTTCATCCTTCTTCCATACTTCTTCTTCTTATTCAATCTCTCGTAATAAATTCATATACTTAAGATGTCCCAATCTGTTAGAATTACCTTCCCTGACGGAACTTCATACGAACAACCAACAGGTTTGTTCATCAATAATGAATTCGTCCCATCTACATCAACAACTTCCAAGATCACTTCAATCAATCCAAACACCGGTGAAGAAATCGTTACTATCCATTCAGCAACTGAACAAGATGTTGATATTGCAGTTAAAGCAGCACGTAAAGCTTTTGAGAATGTCTTTTCAAGATTACATCCAGCTGAAATTGGGGATTTATTATTTAAATTATCGGTATTAGTGGAAAGAGATTCTGAATTATTAGCTAAAATTGATGCCTTAGATGCTGGTAAACCTCTTGAGACTAATGCAAAGAGTGATCTAGGTCAAATCTTGGAAGTTCTAAAATATTATGCTGGCTATGCTGATAAAGTTGATGGGAAATATATTAATTTGGGTCCAAACAAATATGTCATTGAAGTTAAAGAACCATTAGGTGTTGTTGGACAAATTGTTCCATGGAATTATCCATTAGCAATGAGTGTTTGGAAATTCGTTAGTGCTATAACTGCTGGTAATTGTGTTGTTATTAAGAGTTCTGAAATTACACCACTATCATTGTTATATTTTGCCAATTTGATTAAAGAAGCTGGATTCCCACCTGGTGTATTCAATGTTGTTTCAGGGTATGGTTCTGAAGCTGGTGCTGCCTTAGCTTCTCATTTGGATGTTGATAAAATTGCCTTTACCGGATCAACTCAAACTGGACAAATCATTCAACAATTGGCTTCAAAAAATTTAAAAGCTGTTACTTTGGAATGTGGTGGGAAATCACCAAGTGTTGTTTTCAATGATGCTAATATTGATGAAGCTGTAAAATGGAGTGCATTGGGTATTTTTTACAATACTGGACAGAATTGTACTGCTAACTCAAGAATTTTAGTTGAAGAGTCAATTTATGATGAATTTCTGACTAAATTCAAAGCTGAAGTTCAAAAAAGTTGGATTGTTGGTGATTCATTTGATTCTAAAACCACTGTTGGACCATTAGTTTCTAAAATTCAACTGGATAGAGTCTCATCATATATCAAACATGGTACAGAAGTTGAAGGCCTGAAGAAATTGATTGGAGATGAACCATTATATAACAATGGTGTTAGAGGTTGGTTCTTAAATCCAACTGTGTTCATTGATGTTCCAGAAACCTCAAAATTATACCAAGAAGAAATTTTTGGACCAGTTGCAGTCATCACAAAATTCAAAGGTTTTGAAGATGCTTTGAACAAAGCCAATAATTCCAAATATGGTCTTGGATCTGCTGTTTTCACCAAGAATATCAAAAGGGCAAACAAGTTTGCAAGAGGTTTGAAAGCCGGTACAGTTTGGATCAACTCTTCTAACGATGAGGATATTAGAGCTGCATTTGGTGGTTATAAGATGAGTGGTATTGGTAGAGAACTGGGTTCGCATGGGATCGATATCTATACTCAGACGAAAGCGATCCATGTGAATCTTGATGAGGAAGAAGGGGACGATTTCGTTGTGAGCCGTCTATAGATGAACCAATGTAGTTGTGATGAGTAATATAGAGGTATGTGCATACACGTGATTCACCGCATTGTCTATTTTTTTTCTTATGTAAGCACAAAACACACGGAGTGCACAAAGAAAGGGCTAAATCGGAAACAGAGCGATTTTTTAAGGGTCTCGGATTTTTCCAGATTTTTCTAAATTTTAACGTGACAGGACCGGCTTGGATCAGAGCGTGTCGAGGCATAAATCGCTAGTGATTATGGAGTGTTTTGTATGCTGTTGTTGGTGTAAATGGTGGTGATTTTGTTGAGAGAGAGTGCTGGTCCAATCAGATTGCCTGGATGCTCTGAATTGACGGCTCGGTGGAGTTTTTATAGTCTGTAGCGGCCTGATCATGCAAGTAATTAATTTATAATACCTGGAAGGGCCTCACAAGATGATTAAAGCCGACCCAAACGAATTTTCATATATTTCACAGGATTATAAAAACTTGACAACTTGTTAATTCATCCTCTTATAGTTATTCTCATTATTGGAAACCCAACTCAGTGCAATACACCTGAATACTGTTCAACTTATTGCTCTCATAATCATCTCATCTCTTCTCATCTCTTCTCTTCCCGTCTCCGGTTCTACCTGATCGATTAATAATGCTGGACTCTTTGACAAAATACATCCTCTCACTATACACCAATCAGTCTCATGACTACTCCCTATCATCCAGCGAGCTCATCTCGTCGATAGTGATCATGCTCCTGCTGTTTTTCATATGCTTGATTATCCTTGTCTTCGTCATCTCGTTGGTGTTTTTGATGGTGAAACTACACCGCTGTGATGAAGTTGATTTAGAAAAGGCTGACTATGTTGGTGAGACTGACTCTGATGAAGAAGAAGACGCGGTAGAAGAATACCAGCAGCTACATATCCATCACCAAAAGACATGAAATGCACTCACAATACAATTTAAAACAGTACCGCTCATTTGAATCATTCATTCATTCACTCGTTAAAGGGATGCAACTCATATTCAGTCATTTGCAAATAACTTCACAAAAGTTGCACAAACCATGAGGCAAACAACCATCTCATATTATACAAACATAAACCCTCCAGCGAAGACCAGCTGGCACTCAGAAAATCCAAATATGTGTCCAAAGGAAGGAATCCGCTTATGCCTATTTTGATATACCCTTTTTATACTCTTCATTATATCAAATACCTCCACTCCTACAGATATCAATGAGATGATGAAGTTGTTTCATTTACTCTTGGACTCTTTGTTCATGGCTTGAAACTTCCTTGACCATTTATCATTTGTCTCCAATGCAATTCTTAGATTCTCTTGCAATTTCTCAATTTCCAACTTCAATTCATTATTATTATTATCAAAAGTTTTATGACCTTGATCAATATGATTATAGTCGTTTGTTGTTGTTATGATCTCATAGAACTTATCCAAAGTTTTGAAGAATAACGGTTGTAATTTTTGAAAATCTATAATTTGGGCGATTTTTGAAGATATATCATTGTGTTGTTGTTGATTAACCAGTTGATTCTGAAGTTCATTTTGGAACTTATCATGATAAAATCGTGGTGTTGGTGGTAAGACAAGTTGATCTGATTCATAATGTGATGATGACCTTCTAAGTAAATGATCATTCAGTATATTCAAATAGTTTATAATGAAATTTATGAAGTTAATATTTTTATCGTTTTGTAATGTCAAGTTTGTTATTAAATTGCTCAGATTGATCATCATCTTTTCCATCTCGTTGTCCAACAACAATGTATCCTTTGAGGAATTAATCGGTGGCTCTGATGAGACTGGATTGTTACCCATGATTATATTTTCATATTTCCTTTTCCTGTTTATAAGTTTATCTTGTAATGAGTTAATCATTAGATTTTTCCTTTTTAGTTCTTTTGCAGCGTTTAATTTGATTGAACTACTCAGGTTCTTCTCCTTTGAAATGTTTCTTTCTGCTAATAACTTCTCATTGTTTGTTTTCTTTAATTGTAATTTCAATAAATTAACTTCATTATTCAGTTGATTATTCTTCAAGACTAAATTTTGATTGGTGTTTGTCAATTCTTTATTCCTCAATTGAACATGTGAGATGATCTCTTTCTTATCATTGATCTGATCATTCAAAAACACTTTATCGTTCTTGTTCTTTTCTAGTTCTTGTAACAGCGAGTAAATGGTATTTATAACAATTTTATCATTCTCTATAATGGATTCATCATTATCTTCAATGGTATCAATTGATCTGAATAACAACTTTTGAGTCTGTTCGGAGTCTTGAAAGAACCCTTTTGCAAATAAAACTGAGTTGATCACTTCAGCAGCAGATCTGACAGAGTCAACGTCGACCATTTCCTTTCAGATGTAATATAAGTGAAACCAGAGAGATTTATTTATGACCATCGTTTATAACTTGCGTTATGAAAAATGTAAACAAACCATTGGGAAAAAAACATTGTGAAACTGCCCGATTAGGAAATACTTTTATTATATACCTCTACAAAACACGAATGTATCTCTTTTGTTTTCAATTTATTTGGTGTGAGTCGATAAACAGCATCGCACTAGACATCATTCACATTGTATAAACCAATCAAAGAACATTCAATATCCTTTTTTCTGCTTTTCAAAATGTCAATTCTTCATATAATGGTACAGCTGTGAAATCATCATAATCATCATTTCGAACAACAATCATCACCTCTACCTCACACACGCTCTCTAACACACACACACACCAATTTTATGTTTCTTTTTTTATGTGGAAACAAATCTCTTTTTGTTTCTGTTTTTCTTTGTATATCGTTAAACTAATAATCCCATTAGGCATAAAATAATTCCATCTTTCCAATTCTTTTTCTTTCTTTCACTAGCAATCATCCCCCTCCCCTACTCTAAATCCAAAATGATCTTAATAACTCCCCTTTACTTTCTTCTGTTCAACCTCTCTACTAGGGTTGAATCTAATGGTGATGGTCGTCTTCTGGTTCTTCCAAAACAAACCATTCTTCGGAATGAGCTTCACCAGAAGAAGAAGTTGGAGCTTCAACTTCAACTTCAGCAGCTTCGTAATCGGCCAATTGGGTAGCAGCATCAACTTCTAGAGCTGGGGCAGCTGGGGCAACAGGGGTAGACCATGGTCTGACTGAACCTTCGGCATCTTTGGTGGATAATGGAGTTGGTTTGAAAGCTTTCAATTCTTTAATGTACAAATCTTGGATTGAGTTTTGGGAGACTCTTGCAGTAGAAAAAGCACGGATGGCTGATTTGGAGACAGCAGAACGTTTAATCAAGGACAACATGACGAATATTTAGTGAATTGGGAAGGTTTACTTTAGAAGTCTAGATTCGATTTCAAAGGGGTATTTTTTGTTCATTAATTTTGGGTTTTTCACTTTTCTTTCGAGAAACTGGCGGCTGTTGGAAAATCAAATTTTTTATTGGACCCGGAGACCATCGGGCCGGGTAACGGCTCTTTCTGTTCTGTTCTGGGTTTTTTGTGGTTTTATGGTTTTTTACCACTTGTTCATAGAGAAAGTAGGTGTTTAAACTCGCATTGAAAAGGATAAACAGATCAATATGGTGCGATTCTATTGCGATTACTGCAAATGTGAGTAGCTGGTAACCCCATCCATATTTTTCAATCGATGAAATACTAACATTTTATAGCCTACCTGACACACGATGCCATGAGTGTTCGTAAGAACCATCTAACAGGGAGAAACCATGTCAAACTGGTGTGTGACTACTACGAAGAACAAGCTAAACTCCTTGGGAAATGGAACCCTGACGATCTCCCTTTTGAAATAACCACAGAAAATCTTTATCGAGGAATTCCTGGTTCTTCGAGCAATACAGATGCAAATATAGACTATTACAAATTGGCAGAAACGAAAACACTGCCCCCTCCACCAACACTACCCACACTTCCAGCTCCCCCACCAAGCGTGCTACACTACTCCAATAACAAAGAACTTCTGGGGAATATCCTCAAGACTGTGAACTAACTAGCCTCATGAGTCATGACTATAGCTCTCCAAAAAATGCACGTGACTAATTACATAATATATTACATGATGGTTGCCGTAGTTAAATAAACATTACGTAATCATGACAACTAACAAAAACAAAAAAATTTTCGATGGCGATTTTGGAAAAGCGAAGAAGAAAAAAAAAAGAATTGAAATTTCTCCCTTGAACGAAACAGGTTTTGATTCGATTTCTTCAATAATTTCTAATAACAAAATGGCTCAAGAAGTTCCAACTTTCAAATTAGTTCTAGTCGGTGATGGTGGTACCGGTAAAGTGAGTTACAGCCTTTTTGGGGTTTTGGTTTTGTAGATTATTGTTTTATTTACGGGATTGATCTTGTTTTGTTTTGATTTTGATTTGATGGATAATTCAGGGTTTTTTCCATTCATTGAGTGATTTCATGATTGTTCCTTGATCATTCATATGTGGATCTACCTCGTCAATGCTCTGTACTCTTATTTATCTTACAAGTATCAAGATCAATACTTCTGTTGTTTTTTGAACATGTGTCAATTTTTTTGCTTGAAGATCACCAATCTCAATCCAATATCCCATTATCCCACGAGTCATATGGAAAAATGATATACTAACAACTTATTCACTAGACCACCTTCGTTAAACGTCATTTAACTGGTGAATTCGAAAAAAAATACATTGCCACTTTAGGTGTTGAGGTCCATCCATTAGGTTTCTTTACCAACTTTGGTGAAATCAAATTTGATGTCTGGGATACTGCTGGTCAAGAAAAATTCGGTGGTTTAAGAGATGGTTACTATATCAACGGTCAATGTGGTATCATCATGTTTGATGTCACCTCCCGTATCACTTACAAAAACGTTCCAAACTGGCACAGAGATTTGGTTAGAGTTTGTGAAAACATCCCAATTGTTCTATGTGGTAACAAAGTTGATGTTAAAGAACGTAAAGTTAAAGCTAAAACCATCACTTTCCACCGTAAGAAAAACTTACAATACTATGATATTTCTGCTAAATCAAACTATAACTTTGAAAAACCATTCTTATGGTTGGCTAGAAAATTAGTTGGTAACCCACAATTAGAATTTGTTGCTGCTCCAGCTTTGGCTCCACCAGAAGTTCAAGTTGATACCCAATTGATGGCCCAATATCAACAAGAAATTGACCAAGCCACTGCATTACCATTACCAGATGAAGATGATGCTGATTTATAGATTTTTTCATGAATGAGTTGATCAAAGTTTACTCTTTCCACAGAGTTATAAATACAAAATAGTTTTCCTTTTTTTCTTACATCCTTTCCTTTTTATCATCTTTTTAAGCTATTGATGTCTTTGTCTACTCTTCCTACCGTCAATCTATATATACACACAAATTGTGATGGTTAGCTCAAGAGATTTGTCGTACCTCATTGCTATTCACATAGTATCACTGCCGTATATAGGATATTTCCCAATGCGGGAGTTTCTTGCATTTTCCCACCAAAATTCAAAATCCCGAAGTTTTCAAAATGAACACGCTCAATTCAGCTTCACTCTTCTTCAATCTACACCATTTCATATAATATCCAAAGTACAATTCCTAAAAGTAGGACCATGTCACTGCCAATATTGTACAATCCACAAACGAAGATCGTCTCGATAGACGAAGAAGATCCAGCAGCACATTTATTCCCAAATTTGAAAGAAGACATTGATCAACTAAACAGATTATCAAAAGATTTAATCTCTATAAATTCAGATGTCCCAGAATCTCCAGAACCTTCTAAAACGCTAACACCATTGATTCAAAAACTTCTAACTTCAGGTCTTGATGCTTTAAAGAAAAAAAAATTCAGTGATGCTATAAAACAACTATCATTGGCTATTGAGATGGCTGGGAAAAGAGCTAGATGGGAAGCTTTTGCTGTTCAACTACAAGAAATGAATGGTATATTACAGATTAGATGTGATGCATATTTGATGAATAGACAATTCGTTGAGGCTTATAACGATGCTGACATCTTGTTAGGTACTCAAGTCAACACTGCTGAGAACTTTCTGAGAAGAGCAATATCTGCTATGAATTTGGGAAGATTGGAACAAGCAAAAGCGGATGTTGAAAGAGGACTATGTTACCATCCTACAAATGCTAAACTACAGGAGCATTTGGTTGTCATAAAAAGAGCTATAGATATTGAGAATGGGGATTTTGGGTTATAATTTGGAGAACAAATAGATAAAGAAAGAAGCACTCTGATTCTATAATGAATAAAAGAAACCGTTATTTTTTTGATGCACCATAAAGCACATGAGCACAGTAGGTTACGATGGTAGGGCACATGATCATGGTAGGTTAATATTTTAGGATGAACCTCGATTCATTGTTAACTCTGTCCCTTGGCTCTTGGATTACCTGGATGGTACGTCACACCACAATCTGTCAATGGAATCCCCCTTTTTATATCAGCAGGAGGAGCAGTCAGCGTACGTTTAACCTCGGCCAGCATGAACATGGTTTGAAGTTTTGACAAAGTATTCAATGACAACCATGCAGGGCCACATTTCTAAACCTCCTGGAACCTTACAACTCCACACTAAGAAAACAATATCTGCAAAACTCCAAGTGAAACTCAACAGCGTCAGTGCATGAATTGTGTATACAACTGACTTTGGTATACCGCTTTGAAATCTAGCATCGAGAACCCTCTGTTTGTCACCAGGACTCAAATTCAAAATCTTGGTCATAGAATAACACATATATTGAAATGGGCGAAAAAACTCCTTGAAAGAATCAAGATAAGAATTCGCTCCAAGCAAATATACCCATACTGGTGACGCTGTACATGAAACAACTAAAGACTCTATCAAACACAATGTCTGAAGTAGTCTTCGATGAAAGGTCTGAACTCGTGCCAGAAGCAACTCTTTGAAGAACCCGATAACTCCTTTCATTTTGCTGTAGGTATCGACACAAAACCGAAGTTTTCAGCTCCACTACAATTGCTTAGGTAACTCATGATCATCAAAACTGGTGAGACGTTTTGGTGAGACGTTTTGTTTTGTGTTGAACTTTTTGTGTCAACTTGAATAAGCATTTCCGGGCATATCACGTGAGATATTGACCGGGATTGCTTCGGTGTGTATTTTTTTTTTTGAGCTCATCGCTTAGTTGGGATCTATATTTTTATATCTAAAACGCCTCAGTGATCGTTGTGGAAGTAGCTATTTGTCATCTACCATGGTCAAAGTAAAGCCTGCTAGAAAGAACAATCTCACAGCTTCTTTGGATTCGAAACTCTCGAACTTGATCTTCAGACTGTTGGATGATAAGACAATAGAAAACAAAAAGAGAAACCCAGAAGAAGAGGATGAGTTTGCAAACATCGCTTTGGCAAGAGACCTTAAAATCTCTGAGATCCTAATGTATTGTCAGCAGAAAGACTTGTCGTTACAGAGGGTGAAAAAGGTAGTTTTGGAAAAGACTTTGGAGAAAGTTTTGAGAGACATACGAGATGAAGAAAAAGAAGAGATTCAGAACATAACTAACGGTCAAGATCTTGAAGAACAATTGGATAGTGATTTTGATGGTATCGATGTTGATGATCTAATGGAGGTTCAAGATAAGAATACTTTGAATAAAAGTGTTGTAAATCTATGGAATACAAAACCAACCGAAGAGACCCCTACAATTGATGATTCTCAGATCGAGGTGATCAAAGATGAAGATGAAGTTGTGGAAGAAGTAGAAGGATCAACCAAAGAAAAGAAATCAAAGAAGAGATCCAAAGACTCTTCAAGACCATCAAAGAGACAGAAAGGTACGTATCATAGAAGAAAAAGGGATTACCAACATTCAGAGGACTCATACTAACCTAAATATAAGTAGATAAAGATAGAACGCCTCCAAAATCAACACTTGCAGAACTAGGTGGTATGGATGACGTTATTACCCAACTAATGGAGCTTGTCGGTATGCCAATCTTACATCCAGAAATCTATAAAGCAACAGGTGTCGAACCACCAAGAGGTGTACTTTTACATGGTCCACCAGGTTGTGGTAAAACAACAATAGCCAATGCATTAGCAGGTGATTTACAAGTTCCATTCATAAACATCTCAGCACCTTCAGTCGTTAGTGGGATGTCTGGTGAAAGTGAGAAGAAGATTCGTGAACTGTTTGATGAGGCAAAGACTTTAGCTCCGTGTATTATTTTCTTTGATGAAATTGATGCAATTACACCAAAGAGAGAAGGTGCTCAAAGAGAAATGGAGAGAAGAATTGTTGCACAGATGCTAACTTCAATAGATGAGTTGAGTCTTGATAAAACTAATGGGAATCCAGTCATTATAATTGGTGCTACAAACAGACCAGATTCGTTAGATCCGGCCTTAAGAAGAGCTGGTAGATTTGATAGAGAGATTTGTTTAAATGTTCCAAATGAATTATCAAGATTGAACATCTTGAAGAAAATGACTAAATCATTGAAAATTGATGGTGAATTGGATTTCGGGAAATTGGCCAAAGCAACACCAGGTTATGTTGGTGCTGACTTGAAAGCGTTAACCACAGCTGCTGGTATTTGTGCAATCAAAAGAATTTTCAGTGAATTGATCTTAGATGATGATCAAATCAATGAATCAAATGGCTTAGACATCACAAACATCTCCACAATTCAAAAATTCTTACTAAAACATCCTTCACCACTAACAGCAGAACAACTGGCACCATTGGCCATAACATATGATGATTTTCTTGTTGCATTACCTACCATTCAACCCACAGCCAAAAGAGAAGGTTTCGCTACCGTTCCTGATGTCAATTGGGATAATGTTGGTGCTCTGTCTCATATTAGAATTGAGTTGAACATGGCTATTGTACAACCGATTAGAAACCCAGGAATTTATGAAAGAGTTGGTATTCATGCACCAGCTGGTGTTTTGATGTGGGGTCCACCAGGTTGTGGTAAGACCCTTTTGGCTAAAGCTGTTGCTAATGAATCAAGAGCTAATTTCATCAGTATTAAAGGTCCTGAATTACTTAATAAGTATGTTGGTGAATCTGAGAAGGCAATTCGTCAAGTTTTCACAAGAGCAAGAGCATCAGTTCCTTGTGTTATTTTCTTTGATGAATTGGATGCTTTGGTTCCAAGAAGAGACTCTTCATTATCAGAAAGTTCTTCAAGAGTAGTCAATACCTTATTGACTGAACTAGATGGTCTAAACGACCGTAAAGGTATTTTTGTCATTGGTGCTACTAATAGACCAGACATGATTGATCCTGCAATGTTAAGACCTGGAAGATTGGATAAGACACTTTTCATCGAATTACCAAATGCTGATGAAAGATTGGATATCCTACACACCGTTATCAAAATCAACAAGACGCCAATCGCACCAGATGTTAATCTTGAATCAATTGCACATGATGAAAGATGTAGAAACTTTTCTGGTGCAGATTTATCAGCACTGATCAGAGAGGCTGGTGTCATTGCATTGAAGAAGAAATTTTTCCATCAGGCTCCTTCTGATGATGATGTAATGGATGAGGATAATGATGACACTAATGCTATTTTAGTGACCTCTGATGACTTTGCTAAAGCTCTCAATAGTGTCAAACCGAGTGTTAATGATAAGGATCGTGCTAAATATGATAGATTGAATAAGAAAATGGGATGGTCATTGAGTTCGGAGACCAATAATGAAATACTGAAAGATGAAGTATAAGGCGTGAGAAATCTAGGAGCAGTATGTATTCACGATAGATGAATCACAAATAAAACAATTCAAGTGTATATAGTTGGTTCTCTATAAATCTATTGTACCTGACCTCTTCTTTGGACATTCTTACGAATTTTCCATACTTTGTGAAACTTGGCAGCTTTATCAAACGTAATGAATGGTAACTCCTTCTTCCCAAACTCATTTAGAACCTCATTGGATGATAGCTCACAGATTGGTGTCTCCGTTTTAGCCCTGATCAAAATATAGTCGTGATTTTCTTCAGGTGACAAGTTCTCAAATTGAGGAATGTATAGATTAAAAAGTTTTTGAGTTTCATCAATTGAGTGAACCAGTGCTAATGCTTTGAACTTCAACTGGTTTGGTGAAATATCTGAGGTTTTTGAGCTGATCATTGGGATCTTGGAAGTGTTTCTCACATTTAAGGTTGATAGAACTTTTCTTGGTATCGTATGTAATGCCACTATGGTTCCCTCCAATGAATCTTTAATAAATTCATCATCGATGTCAAACTCGTTCCAGAAAGACACAGCTTTGATCCCATTTTCTCCATAACTGCACTGAAGTGGGCTAGTTAAGCATAGTGGCTTGAAATCAAACTTCAAATTTGAATGTTTATGGAAATATGAGATTTTTTTCAAATTCCTCACTTGTGACGAGGAATATTTGAAAGAGGAGTTAGTTGTATAATTTTGGTAGTTTCCCAACATTGGAATAATCTCAACACTTGAGTCGATCTTAAGTTCATCTAGCTCCATGTTCCCACTATTCAAATAAATAAGGTGTGTTGGTTTCAATTGTTCAATCAACAAATTAGTCAAATCCAACCCATAACCTTTGATCCATCCAGGCGTGTTCACCAATAAACTTTCATTTTTGACAGCACCATCATTGTTATACCTTGCAATCAGATCAGATACAAGGTCATTGTATCTCTTTGGTTGATCTTTTGGAGATGTGAAGCCAACATAGTGGTTTACTTGCCATGAAGGGGAAGATAATGATAGATGATTCCCGAATTGATTTGATGAGATCTTACTCAATGATATAGAATCAGGCTTCGAGAATTCAGCCTGACCCGGATCTAAGTCCAGATAATCTATAGGTTGATAGTCAATATCGGTTGATGACTGAAAGTGCTGTAATATCAATTTTAAAAGAGTTGATTTTCCTGAGTTCTTTCCTCCAATAACCAAAATCTTCAACAGCTGATGTGATTTGTAGAGTTCTGTTAGCTTTAATATCTGATCCAGCCAACTAGTGTTGTATTTCAATATCGTTATAGAATTATCAGGCTTCAAAATTGGGAAGAATGTATAATCACGAAACCTTGTCTCGAAGTCATCAAGATTTTTGAGGTCTTCCAGTGGTATATTATCGAACTTCCAAAAGACATTCTTCAATGGAGGAAACAACTTCCCCAGATTTCCTAGCCCAGTTTTCAAGTTGATTACTTTTATGACGGACTTGTAGCTTGATGAGAATAGGTGTTCATTCTCTTCATTCAGCTTATCCTCAACTTTAGAGATATCGGTAACCTGCGTAGCTTCTATCAAAGGAAGCGAATTTGAAGCAGGATTCAAGAAGACAAATGGCTGGCTGCCAGAATGATATATGACTTTATTGATAGTTATAGCACCTCTTTGTATTTCCAATACAAATTGTCCCCGTATCAGTAAATTTTGATATGATTTTAAACCAAAAATGACATAGTCATCACCAAATACCAAATTGTCCTGAGTAGCTGTGAAGTTCGAACTGACGTACCTAGATTCCTGCTGTGG
The DNA here is from genome assembly GCA_003707015.3 of Wickerhamomyces canadensis. NCBI lineage: Eukaryota > Fungi > Ascomycota > Saccharomycetes > Phaffomycetales > Wickerhamomycetaceae > Wickerhamomyces > Wickerhamomyces canadensis. The sequence goes on from PPMU03000040.1 coordinate 104,046, forward strand.
CTTAGCAAAACCTTCATAGCTAATTGTGGTTGGGGTGAATGTAGAAACAGACCCTGAGCGTGAAGGGGACTCCATTTGATTTGGGGTAGGGACCTCATCCTCTTCCTCATCTGAAGTGTTTACATCATAAATAGGAATCTCTTCACCGTTCCTCAGTGCAGTAAAGGCTACATAAGAGCGTTAGTGGTTGCCATGTATTCCTTGTCATCAGAAATACTCACCACTCCTCGAAGCCATGTCTATCAGCCCTGAGCTTCTCCTAATAGTAGATGATGGACGTTTGAAGGACGGAGCTGAGTGCTCATCACGGTGATCATCTAAAATAATATTAAATTGAACTAGTGGAAAAAAGCGTAAAATACACAACGCATTCGCGAAGAATAGTCGCGCTTCAATCCATATAATTATTATTATATCTGATCTTTTATTCTCCCTGCTCTTTTACTGATCTGTTGCGTCTCAGCCTCGGTTTCTCTTCTGTGCTGGCTGAACGATGGGTGCTGATCCTGCAATTGACATCAAGGCCACAGAGAACCCCTCATATGGGACATTTGTCTCAGGAGCTATAGACGCGTCGCTGAAGGGGACCTTTTTTGGTGTCTTGGATGGTGACTTCAAAGGAAATGTTAAGCTTATATCACATGGAGACCTCAAAGGTTCAGGGTCAGCCTCTACAAGCACTGATATGTTTTCCATCACTGGAAATATTGTTCCTGTTTTGTCATCGAACTCACTCGTACAGCAGATCATGGAAAACAACTAAGCCAAATGATGATATCGTTAAAATAATCAATGAGTTGGAACTCAGGATTCAGGACCAACAGGCTACACACGACAAGACGATGCTACTTAAAGAAACAAACCATAAGAAAGAACTGGAGAAACAGAAAGAAGAACGAACGAAAGAATTTGAAATGCGGCATCAGGCGTTTGTTGATTCTGAGGTCAAGGAGTTGAACAACGTCATTGCTAGGTTGAAAAAAGAATCAGAAGATTTAAAGGTCGAAAATAGAGCTCTGTCTTGCAGATCAAACTCTAATCTCAAAGAAGTGAAACACAATCTGTCAAAGATCATCGAATCTGTGACCGCCGTCGGTCAACTAATCGATTCATCTACGGTCTCACAAAATGAAATCCCTAAAGTTACTTCTGTTGATCCCTCGGAAACTTTGGACGCAATCACGGATACTACTTCGTCAATCAGTGGCACTGCTAATATGGTTAACTCCTCTACTGATACAGCTCTGCCTTCTTCAGCTGTTGATAGTACCCCTTTAACTGAACAGACTACTCCTATAACTATAGCCTCTTCTGAAATGGCGCTTGATACCATTCATAATGCCAGCAGAAAGAGGTCTCTACCTGCTGAATCAACAGAACTTGATGGTCCAGTACAGAAAAAGCCAACCTCGACAATCCAGCCAACTACAGTTAGAGAAACTTCTGACATACCTGCACCGCAAGATGACACGGCAAGATCACCTGGTAGGCCTGACGAACTTGTTGATAAGGATCAAAGACCTTCAACTGTTAAACCCATTGGATGGCGTTCAAAGAGTTCTCGTGAGTTCTTAACTGAGGATGTTTCGATTTCAAATAGAGGTGAGGACATCAAGAACTTGATATTGAACCATCATCACTCTCAACTTGAAAAGGTAAAAGTTGGTTGTGTTTTTGCCTCGTTTAGTGGAGCCCAAAACCTCTTGTTCTGTAAGCTAAGTCTGGAAAACGGAATTCATTACAGAGTCAGCAAAGTTGGAGAGTCAACAAAATTTCGTTGTCTGTATTGCTCTAAGCTGTTGGCAAAGTTGGTTGGCTTCGGGCTTATCGAGCTGGATGAATCACATGAATGCTCTCAAGAAGATCTGAGTGAGGCTGCTGACAGAAAAATTAGAGAAGATGTAACCGCTTCATTTAAGTTCCTTGTTCCCGGAATGTATAAAAAGGAGAACTGTAAACTTTTGAAGAAGCTGGTGGATAACGAACTCAATTCAAAACCAGCTCGTGGATTTATAAATGCTCAAAAAATGAAAGCTTATATGGTCGCAACAATTGATTTTAAACTCTACCAACATTTTAATGACATTGTGGAGCGGATCATGGATGTTTTGAGACCTCAACTATCCCAGTTGATTATTGGGTTTTCGCCAGTTAATCTTCCAACACCAGCAACAAGATACAATCACCTGAAAAAAATAGTTGAGGTTCTGGCTTTATATTTTCTCAAGCCTGTCTATGGAGGGTCGGATGACGATTTTGATTATGAAGTTAAACATGCAATGTCGGAAACAAATACAGCAAGAGTACTCAAGGATCTCAAGAGATTAAGAAAGTGAATCGCCAGTAATACAATGAGTAACAAACGCCAGTTGACTGAACTAGCCTTGCAATTGAAGAACAGAGGATTGCATTGGGGAAATCTGGTACAGTGGCACTACTGCTTTTGTTGTCTCTTCAACCCTTGAAATCCTTTCACTGAATATACTAAACACTCTCTTTGCTCCTCCCAAAATCCAATCTACCTGCTATTGAGTCAATCGCAGAGGTACGTTCCCCAGTAGAGTATCCGATTCTGGCTTCATTGCAAAATGTATACAAGCATCCACAAGGTATTTGTGCGAGAAGGAAGAGACGATCATGATAGTTTGATTGAATAATAACAGAACAGCATGTACTAGGTCCAGTTTCCAACATCTAATCAGTCGAAGATTGGAATATCACTTAAACTAGTCTTAGCTCATATAGAGACTTTCTCAGAATGGATTTTTGTGATCTTATGAGCTTCAAGTCAGATTATTACCTTTTGAAAGAAAGAATATTGGAACAAGGAGCTTCAAATTCAGCGAGACGTTAGTGGTGGTGGTATAGATTGAAGTTGTAGATCAGATGGACTATTTTTATGGCTAGTGAACGATGAATCTGATTCACTGCACCGATCCTTGTCGACTCTCCAACACCTCTATGTCCAACACGAAAACCTGTCAATCTGTTCCACCAGCTACTAGCCCAATAGTAGTAGGCTTTTAATGGTTGTTGTGTCTTTACCGTACTTTGATTAATGTAGTAAACTAGCGTGTAAGTTTGAATAACAGTAATATTAAAGTAATAAGTAAAGAGAAGCTTACTTTCTATACAAAAGAGAACAAGACACAAAATGTGGGAAGTGCTCACTATATAGACAAGCAGATAAGGGGTGTCAAAGATCGACATAAGATCGACACAAGAATATAAGTAATAGTATAAGCTAGGAAAGGTCATGTGACTAGACATGTGACTATACCAAACAAAAGTGGTATAGACACATTGTCGCAAAATGATAGAAGATCCTATCACGTGATCCTTGAATCTGTAATCTGAAACCGAATACAATTTAGGCGACGAACCAGAAAGTCACAACTGCTTCCATCAGTATGAGGTTGATCAACCGGCAGTGTCCCTAAGAGCAGCGCATACTTTAATCGTTTGAAGTTGCTGGTCCGTTTCGGGGGACAGCGACTACAGCTCAGTGTCAAGAAGTTCCAACTCTTTCAGTCGGTGACGAACATGATCAGCACTCGGCGAGGTTGAGGCCATCAGAAGGGTCGTAGTGTAAGATCAACCAGGAAGAACAAGGGTGCGACTGGTGATGGTGATATTGCGGAGCTGGACGAACCTTGTCAGCGCTGGTTGCTTTTGTTGATGAAACATGACTGATCAGAGTAACAAATTAGTTGGCGTAACATATATCCAATAACAGCCTGAGGCAAACCTTCATTATGATATAACCCCAATTCAACTCAGTCCGATTGGCTAAAGTAGTCGTAGAGGCGCACCAAATTTAAAAGCGTCCGCTTTTCAAAGCCAATCATGAAAGATGGAATGGGCCCAACCCAAAGTGAGCCTGCTAAAATGTGTCAGACACTTCAGAAATCTGCAGCATTTCCAACCTTTTTTTCTGGGTATATTTGGAATTTTTCCATTTTCCGTCATATAGCCTTTTCTTTTCTGCCTTTCTTTTTTCCGTATATGGCACATCCGCAAATTCTTGAGTGACTAAATCGCGCCATTCGGCGCTGCCTTCCCGCGATTCTTTCCTAACGCGCTCAAAGGATAAGAGGGCATTTTCGCCACTTTGTGCCAAATGGGTCCAGTTCTGCGACTTGCAATTCAGCTATTATGGCATTTTACTGCTTGGTTTTTGTTAATGTTACAGATAATTGTATATTATAACACAGTGATGAACGGTGGTATATTTTCTCCATTTTTGTCAGTTCTCCGACCTTATTATCTCCCAGAGTAGTGCCAAAATGGTCTCAAAATGGCAATCAGAGTGCTTTCTGTCGTTTTTTGCGGTTTCTTTTTTTTGCATTTTTTCTTTTTCCTGTTTTTCTTTTTACTGCAGATTAAAAAGTTGTCCAAATTTCAACATTGATCATAAGCTTCAGAAAAACCTCCTTTAAAAAATTCAAACTCTGTTTCCGTTTTGCTTTCAGTTAGTCATATTCATCTTGCTTTCAATTTTCACCACTCCTTGCTCTAATCACATCTCCATACCCTTATTCCTCAGAGTGGAGAAGTCACGAGAATGAGTTCGCAGTTCAACAACACTTCTGAGCAGAACGACCATCAACAAGTTTTCTCAGAAGACCAATTTAGAGCAGCTTTTTTCGATTCTTCTAAAAGAGTCATGAAATCCTCAAACTCAACCAGGGAAGAATCAACACATATCAAGAGGGCAAGACTGGATCCTACAATATCCATTGCGAGAAAAGCTTCAGTCTCCGGAAACTCTCAGCCTTCAACAACTGTCTCGTCCTCGGTATCATCCCAAAGCTCAAATCTATCAAGTGCCCCACATAGTCAGCATCAGTCAACAGCAACTTTAGACATGGATATGGATCTAAATATGGATGTGGATGTTGACAGTGATGTCGTCGTTGCCACCTCAAACGTCCAGCATCTCACTGTTGATGCTGTTGAAGGTGCCGTTGCCAACGCCACTACGAATCATCATGGACATCACTTGCAAATGTTCGATCATGAAATTGTTCCAAGTTTTGTCTCAACACCAACCGGCTGTGCCACCCCTTCCTCATCGTCATCTTCTTCTTCTGCATCATCAACTATGGACGTCGAAGAGTCACATTCCAATAGTCCATCCACCTCCAGTTCCAATATCCCTTCAACTTCCTCAAATTCCATCCCAAAACATCAAAGAAAAAGATCCTTAAAACATACAAAGATACGCAAGTATAGATCAAGATCATTACCGAACATTTTATTCTGCTCGAAGTCATATGATGGTTTATATTCAAAGGCTTGTCAAGATCAATCATCTGCGTCATCAAGAAAACCTTTTGATTCCCTAGTGTCAGCTGTCACTGATCTTTCATCAACATTAAATGACTCCATCACCTCAATATCATCCAACCCAGTATCATCTTCCTCCTCCTCATCATCTTCAAAATTTGCATTCCCCCCACCAGCTTTACCCCCAGTCAATATTCAATCACTGAAAGAAATTGACCTTTCGGAGATCATAAAGAATCCACAGCTGAGACATGATATCTTGTTTGATCCACAATTACAATTCAGACCAAATTTGGATGGCGAAAGAGGTCGTCGTAAAAAAATCACCTATGACAAGTATTGGAATGGTGTTAAAGAAGAGATTGACCAGTATACAATGAAGATTCATGGATTCAACGAGAGAATTTCCAGATTACCAACCTTATTTTTAACATTGAGAGAGATTTTGATTAGTCTTTTACCGTCAAAAGATAAAGCGATGGTGATGGATGTTCTGGATATTGAACTAATCATGCAACAGCTGGTCAAGAACTCTTTGGATTTTGTCTCTTTAGCCAAATGGTTATCTGAAATCTTCAAATCCCATTGTGCTCCAATGAGAGATGCATGGGTTGATGAAATGATTACAAAGTTCACTGAGGCTGATTCTCAGAAATCTACTGTAAAATTAGTTGAAGGTTTAAGAATGATATTTACAATACTGGAAGCTATGAAACTAGACATTGCAAACCATCAAATTAGAATTCTCAGACCAGTCTTAATTGAGACTGCTGTTGAATTTGAACGTGACTACTTCTTACAAATGATTTCCCGTTGTAAATTGGACATCAATGATTCAATAGATTGGTTCAAGAAACATCATCAGGACTCACTCTTGAAAACACCTGATATTTCCCCACGTCAATCATCAATCAATTCAATCCTAAGTTTACTCTCATGCTCTCATATGATTTCTGAATTTCCATCCTCTCTAGCATTTGATCATTCAAGATTGATTGTCCTTAGGGCAAACATTCGTCAATTGGTTTGTTTGAATCTCTGTTCTGCATTATATCGCCAATTGGTCTGCAAACATTCATCAAACAATCGACAAACTCTTCTTTCCAAAAAATCAATGACTAATCTGAAGAGAGAGATTTTGGCTATTGTCACTGATGATAATGGGAACGTCAAATGGACTAGAAACATTGGTTCAATTGCATTACAGATTGTTCGTCGTGCATTACCAAATGATACCGTTCCAAAAGATTCTATTGTGGAGTTTGGATTCAATTGGTTGATCAAACAAACTCAGCCTTCTTCTCAAGTTTATTCTTTAATGGAAGATCAAACTTTCAACGCTATACATATGAAAATTGATGAATTGGAAACTTCTTCATCATCATCAACAACTCCTTCATCCATCGCCAATAACCTCAATGTCAACTCCGCTGACCCTTTCAACTTGAACAGTTTGATCCCAATGGTTAGTGGTAATAACAACATCATCAACACTGCAAAAAGTCAATCCTCTTCCGTGAATACATCTACTTCAAATTCATCAAAGTCCAGCAATGATGATGACGATCAAGATGAAGATGATTTGAATTCAATCAGTTCAAGAATTGCATTAGTTTGTAAATTCCATTGGCAAGTTTTTGGATCTTACTACACTGAATCTCTAGAGAAATGAGATTGGCACTTTGTGGAATAATGACTGTTTTTTAGTGTTTGTTATGGTGCCCACTCCTTTGGTCACTCTGTCATTTTGTTCATATGACTCTGGTTGAACTTCCCTCCTCCTTCTCTATTACCTCATTATATTTTCATCGTGAGTCACTATTATCCCATTTCCACACACCTTAATGTTGCATCTCACATTATACGTATATATATTCAGGGATGTATTCCCATGCACATCAATCGTCGTCCTTTTTGATCATGTTTTCTTAATGTCCTGAGAAATGGGAGATTTTCCTCAAATCATGTTCATAGTTCATTCAACTCCCTTTTTCTCAACATAAGTGTCTGATGCACCAAAACAATACTCAATTCAAAAATTAATCCCAAATGAGGTGGGAAGTATCGCCATGAGTCTAACAATGCTACAATGAAAGGAGAGACAGGAGTCAATACGACATTATATCCCATTTTGTTATCATATCACCATCAATGTTATTTGGTGTCAAACTTCGTTACTACCCCCATCAGAAAAAGAAAAGAGAAAAGAAAAAAAGGGAAATCATCCCAAAGTTATGTTCAGGTTTTATGTTTTGTGTGTGTTTATGAGTGTTCTGTTTGTTTTGGTTTCAATTTTTAAATGCATTAGGTCCCTAACACAAAAGATAAATGTTGTAGTCTTCCTTCCAGCTGTAAAATTGTCCCAGGTACTCGAATATTGTTTGAGTGAAGTTAGATTGGTTCGCAGCTTCGATGTGGTACATCCGAACACCTCGTTCAATGATGATATTTCTTGACTGCAATCTCGAGCCGTACCATAGAAACAGCTGCTTTTGTATCATTAGTTAGATGTATTCGATTATTTAAGTATGATAATCAGCAGTAGCTAAATCTCAATAATATAATCAATGAACATTATGAATAATAATAAATATTTATAATGTTAAAATTAATTTTTCCAGTTTTTTTCTAAACTATATACCATTTTCAATTTCCAAAGTATATTATGAGATCATGATAACTAGTATAATTTACGATTAAATTTTTTTTATTGCTGGAAATATTTGATATTTAGCTGGTCCAGGCTACTAGTGAGGTTTTCTGAATTCTAGACGATAGAATATTGATACATTAATACATTCTAGAGACCAGAGGGCTGCCCAGACAACCTCTTACTTCATCAAATTTTTCTTTTTTTTTTCAATATATAGCGTGTATATTTAATGTGAAAAATTTAATCTATATAGTTGTCTTTATCTGTGGATGTCTCATAAACGTTATTAGATTATAGAGAATCTAATAATCCCCTCAAAGAGGTGCGGTATAGCACTAACAACAATGAGAGTTATAAGACAAGATAAGGACCTAGCTAGACCAAATCAGAAAACACATTATGGTGTGAGAGGATGAAAAAGGGTTGATGGGGATGAGGAGTCAATTGTGAAAACCTAAAATGAAGTCAACACAAATAAGGTAGTGAATAAGGGATCTTCAGTATCTGTAATATCTAGTGGTATTATATTTACCAGATAGATACCACTTGGTGATTGAAAG